>JAVQJL010047672.1:0-23043 GCA_036024295.1 Nannoperca obscura
ATTATTAATATTATTATTATTATTATTAACGATAATAATGACATGTTTTTGTGTCAATTTAAAATGTGTTTTTAGAGCAGTAGTTGATAGTTGATGTAAATATATATATATATATGAAATATAATACATTATTTTATTTTCTCTTGTATCTTTATTCCATTTTCATTTACTAAATATTACTGTTTGATGACATCTAACATCTAATCTCTTAATAAATACAGAAATCTCTATACTGCACCGTGGCCGATAAATAACAGAAAACAAGAAAACTCATTCTCAATCGCGTATTATTTCTAAATGTAGCACTTTAGGCAGTTCAGAATATTTGATGAGGTTATGTATTTGCATGATTCTTGTAATTTCTAGATTGAATCCACAAAGATTTATTTGAAATGCACTTATTGTAAAGGGTCAGCTGAATGAATTGAAAATACATAAACTGAAATTTAAGTAGAAAAAAAACTAAAACTAAAACAAAGGGGTTGTATTGATATACACGAGAATAATACTACGTCCTCTTTTAGTTCATGGTTGAGTTCACGCAAACTGCGGCCGTCCTCTCTGGATGATTGACAGCTTCACAGTCCTGCCTGCGTCGCCCCGCTCTGCCCGGCCTCCGCCATCTTGCCTCTCCCTGCCTGCCAGAAGCCGAGTGCGGAAGTGGAAACAGCACTGTGCGGGCTCAGGGTTCCGCCTGTGGACGGCTTGCCATATTCTCCAGCCGACCTGCTATCCATCAAATCTACCCGTTTATAAACAGCAAAGACCAGGGGAGAGATGGCTGGACGGTTACCGGCGTGTGTTGTCGACTGCGGCACAGGGTAAGCTTTTCAAACCGGACCGCCGTGATAACAGGGGGCTCGGGTGTCATCGAGAGGCTAAGCTACGGTTAGGGACTGTCAGTGTCAGCAGCAGCAGCAGCAGCAGCAGCAGCAGCAACTGGGTGTGTGTGTGTGTGTCTGTCTGTGTTTATGAAGACAGCTAGCCAGCGAGCTAATATGCCAACTGTTATATATTATTACTCTCTCCCGGTTGCATTTCGAGATAAACCCAGTCAGGTCATTTGAGCTGATCTGAAGTGAACAGTAACCGTTTATTTTTCCTGCTCGTTTTCCTGCTTGTTAGCTAGTTTCATCATTAGCAGGGTTTCATCACCAGAGTGTGTTTTCTTCCTGCCGAAGGGATTTCGCTGCAAGAACCCAGCTAGTGTAACGTTAATGCTGCTGCAAGACCGAAACCCGACAGAGGAAACCTTCCCTCACAGCTGGCTCCATTCATTTGGAACTGGCAGGCCGTTATTTCCGACATAGTCGTTCTATGCTAATTCACCAGATCTTTCTACAATCATACTGTGTGTCCCGTGAAGATAACCGTGACTTTAGCTAGTGCAATTCCTAAATTGCTGGTTAGACTGGATGTGAGCAGGCGCAGTACTACTTCCTATTCAGCCTACACTTCCGCATTCACGCTTTTTAGTCCATATATGGTCGTTTCTCGGCATCCTAGCGTGCTTTTTTAATTAATTTCTATAATCTCTCTTTTTTGCCAGTCTACCGATTATATAGCTAATTAAACCGTGTCGGTTGTACTGACCTAACAAGTATCTGCTTTAGCAGCATGTTTTTAAGGGACGGATAAAAGAATCCAGGGCTAGATGTTCTCTTCGCTCCTCCCGCAGCAGTGTTTGTATTGATAGCTGTGCACACCTCCTTTCCTGCTTTTGGCGTTAGGTAGATTTTCACCTCTGACAGTTTTTTCTTCTCAGATGGAGGTTTAAATCACGTAAGACATTTGAAAAACATCTTCAGTCCTTATTTTCAGTTTTATATCTCTGATTGAGGTAAAGGGTGACTTTTAACCAATGCGTACATGCATATCTGCCCAAATAACAGTAAACAGCATGAAAGGTATGCTCAGCTAGTTTTAGGGGCTAAAAGTGGTTTGCATTGCATTGCATGTAGAGGCTTGAACTAGTCACTCCTCACAGTGCATACCTCCCCACTAACCTCCCTCCAGGTTGCTTCTGATCTACACTAGGGCAGCAAAGGAACGTGCAGCTGAGAATTAGGTTAGCCTGCACTAGTTTCTACTCATTAAGCAGATGGCCTCTATTTCCTGGCCAAGCCTTACAGTCATAATAACACATATGTTCCAATATCAATGACTACAGGACAAACGCTTGGTCATAAAGTCACAATTTAGGTATGGTTCATTATTAGTTGTTTCAAGTGGAAACTTTGACATGATATGGCTCTGCAGCTTAGCCAAAGAGTGCCAGCTAGCTGCATATGTTGTAAAGGTCAACAGCTGTCTCTGAGTCATTCTCAATGATGTCCAAACAGTGACTACTCCACTTCCTTTTACACATCAACCTTCTAAGCAGCCTGTCTCCTGTTATTAGAATAGACTAGAATAGACAGTCACTTCCAGATTTGGGTATAGTTTTTGTAAGGGCTGCAACTAACGATTATTTTCATTATAGATTTAATCTGCAGATTATTTTCACAATTAATTGTTTAGTCCAGGGCTTTTCAAAGTCTGAGACTGTGGGCCTCCCCTCAGACAAAGCTTGGAAAGACACCCCCTTACCCTCCCTTAATTTACTTGCTTACTTTGGTAATTCATTTTCTTGACTTATCGTTGCAGCTCTAGATTTGGTTATGTTGTCTTTTGTACAAAACAAGCATTGCACTGTCAAATCAAGGCTCCTGTAGCAGAAAACAAATCTCAGTTGTTGCAGCTATGTGCACTTTAAGTCCCGGGTGGAGTCATTCTTCATTTGTCTTAAGCAAACAGTTGACATTTCATAATGTAAGGCTGCAATCATTAACAAGCCTCGGTCAGCATTAGTATAAATTCAATGACAAGGTGATGTAGACCTTCATTATAGACGACAGGCTGTTTTATACTTTATCAAAAAGTAAGCTGAAGATAACAAGGCTTAAGATTTCTAAACATATAAAGTCCAGTAGTTCAGATGGCTGTTGGGCTCAGCTCCAGCTGTCCTGTGCGTTGATGTCCACCGTCAGACGTGGTGTATCTTCAGCTTGTCAGGGCAGGTTGAGGTAGACAAGCTGGGACTGTTCTGTGGTATGAAGGTGTTCAAGGTGCTGCGGCTACGTTTTGTTACCGTCAGACCATGTTATTGTAACTGTCACGAGGCAGCTGTTTTCTTTCTTTAAGTCCAATGTTCTCTGTGAGTTCGTCACTACAAGTGACTTTAACATTAAACAGTCATTTAATTAATTGTTGATATAAAAATCTAGATTAGTGCAGCTTTAAGTTTATTAGCATTATTGCTAATGCTTTCATAATTAGCATTAGCTATTATTTTAGTAATACTGCACATAGTGGTCATGCCAGCTATTTCCCCCAGTTTTCTACAGTATTTAAACACGGTCTATTGCATGTTCTCATTGTTGTGTTCTTTCCCATGACTCAAAAATTCAACTTTGGCAGCTCTGTTTGATTTTCACTGTGCCTGACAGAGAGGGGAAGTTGCCAGATTAGATTATATTCAAACACCACACAATGTTTTCAGCTCCTGACAAACCAGAAGTCACCCAGTTGAAGCAGAAAGAAAAACGGGTAGTGGTGGTCGTGTGCTTGCTGTTGCCTGTCAGGTGGTGTCGGTTCACGTCAGAGGAGGGTGGCGTTATTTGACACCAGAAGTAGGTTGTGAGTGACTATCTGTCTGGGAAGCAGACATTTCTTTTTGTCTTCTAGCTAAACATACACACACAAATGCATTCATCCAATGTTGCCTACATAAAAATGAAATGCACCATTTCCTGTGTAATAGGAAGACTTTTCCAGGGAAAAAACCTTTGATTGGTGTTCGGGACAGGAAATGTAAAAGCAGCCATAAACTTGATCGAGCTTGAAAACTGTGTAGATTGTTACCTATGCAGATGAACAAACCAGACACACAGTTAGGACACTTGTTAATTATTATAACTCACATTTGAGCTATTTAAGACCAAAGTTTGCTCATAAGATTCCCAGGTCGTTTCATTATAAGACGGCTGACGTGGCTCTTCCTGCTGCTTTTTTTCATTAAGTTGAATTCAAAGGAGCCACTATTATGACCAGGATGTGGTCTATTATGCCCACAGTGCTTTGGCAGTCGTCAGCAGTGTCCTCTATCAGTCCCCTGGGCACTGTGTGCATGAAGTATGGGAGTCCTGTCTGGGTCTACCCAAGTCAGGACTACATCTGGTCAGCATGTGTCCTGCAAAGCACCATTTGTAGAGAGCAGAGACACGCAGACGGCTGTGAAGTCTTTGATGCTACTGCCGAAGGTGTTTTAACCAAACATTACGTGAGCATTGAGCCGGAAATGTTGCTCGTCATAATGATTTTTTACTAACATCTTACATCATTTTTTTATTCATACAACTTCACTCTTTGGTTTGGGTCTTGCTTGTGTTTTTATTGCAGGCAATAAAGAATGCGGCAGTCTTGAGGTCGCAGCTAACTTATATGAGGGATGGGTCAGTTTATGCAGAAGTGATCTTTTATTCCCCCTAGACAAATATGAATAGTCTTCAGTTTCCCAATGCGACATGAATGGCTTTTTTAATGGCCTCCCATTAGCAAACTCCAGAGCTGCTGCTACTTTTGGCGCCCGACCAACCCGGCCAAAGGACAGTGACAGCATTGATCCAAAGGATAGCGTAGGAGACGGCAGCCAGAAATAATCGTTGCTGAAGTAAACCTTCACGTCAGATACAAATGTAACGGCAGCAGCAGTCCAGCAGGTGGTCGGTAGTGTCCACAACATGCAGCCTCTGTATAATGATGCTTTTCTCTTGCAGTTACACCAAACTGGGGTATGCAGGGAACACAGAGCCGCAGTTCATCGTTCCATCATGTGAGTATTTCAGTGTGCATCGCCTTCCCCTCACAACCAGCCAAGCATGCCTGTGACCATGGCAACAATGACCATCATGCATCTGCATGTAATGCATAAAAGGAAAATGTTGCCCATGTCTCCTGGAATTTATAGTAACAATTTAGATGTGATGATAAGGCTTCATGTCTGGAAATCTTTGCTTTACGTACCTTAAAAGTGCTTAAATTTGTTGGAACCAAATGTCAAATGTCTCTTTTTCATCCAATTAGAAAGTAAAAATGTTTATATGCAAAACAAGTGTAACGTGTGGAAGAATTCCTGACCATTTGATCGTATTTATAAAACGTACATAGCTCTGTAAGAGTTTATTTTCTCTGTTGAATTCTCCATTTTCTTGTCAGGTATCGCCATCAAAGAGTCCGCCAAGGTCGGAGACCAGGCCCAGCGGAGGATGATGAAGGGGGTGGATGACTTGGATTTCTACATCGGAGATGAAGCAGTAGACAAGCCCACATATTCCACTAAGGTACACGAGCCTGATGGCTTAACATTTTTTGCTGCAATGGTAGGTTTTATTTCCCAAACGAGTAGAGAGACTTTGCCAAGGTCACAGTGTGGTAATCAACTCTGCAAATTACCTTGAAACATTTCTTCTCTACATTTAATGTGGAAAATAATGGAAACCTGTATTTCTGTATGTCCCTTTTTAAAGAACGTTTTCTTATTGCTTCAGATGTTAGAAATGACTGTTGGCATTTCTTTTATTTTGTAGGAGCTTTTTTGTGAGTTGGATTGCGCTGCACACTATATGGAATAACAGGCAGATTAGATGAAGATGAGAATACATGCTTAAGATTAGTATACGTCCTGTGGCAACTATTCCTGGTTATCTGGGACTCCAGGCAGATTGATCAAAAATGTGTAAAAAGTACGCCAGCAGCACACACATAGTTGTTCAAACCAAACCGACAGAACATTTAATTCACAAGGCCAAATAAATATAGTGGAGGACAGTATTACAATTTTGGAACTCTTGTGCCAACAGTGGCCAATCCGTCATGGAATTGTGGAAGACTGGGACCTAATGGAGCGCTTCATGGAGCAGATCATCTTCAAATACCTGAGGGCTGAGCCTGAGGACCACTACTTCCTCCTGGTAAGAGGCTTAAAAAAATGTGGTCAGTCCAGAAAGGATTCCTGCTCTTGATAGACATCTTCATTCAAAGAATACTCTGTCTCTTTTTGTGTGTGTGTGCGTGCGTGCGTGCGTGTGTGTGTGTGTGCACAGACAGAGCCTCCTCTGAACACACCAGAGAACCGGGAGTACACAGCCGAGATCATGTTTGAGTCCTTCAACGTACCAGGGCTGTACATCGCTGTGCAGGTGACATATGCTCATATGGTCAACTAGTTCAGGATAAGGAAATACACTTGATATCGACAGATATTTCTCACTTCTGATTTATAGTTCTATTATCCTAATATGGGCTCAAAACTCACTAATTCACACTCTGTGTGTGTGCGTGCCAGGCTGTGCTTGCTCTAGCAGCCTCCTGGACGTCCAGACAAGTGGGAGAGAGGACGCTGACGGGCACCGTCATCGACAGTGGGGACGGTGTGACCCACGTCATCCCTGTGGTGAGTTTCCAGATCGTTAGGCCAAACGACACGGCTCTCACAATCACTGGCTCCTTCACACAAACACACTTGCTAGATCTTGAAGAATGAACATATTTGTGTCTGTTCTCCTGGCCATTCAGGAGTCGGGCAAAAGAGTTAGGGTCTTTAACTATAAGTAAATGTATATATTTATTTTTCTTTTACCAATATACTTTCATAGATTTCTGTCTGATTTATCTCATGTCAAATTCCACAGTAACTAGGTAGTTGTTCTTAAACATCTGTTCTTTAGGTAGCCTTGCTGTTTTCATTTTTGGGAGAGTTCAGGGTTCAGGGAGGGTTCAGTCCATTCATTTTGACTGTTAATAAACACTAACGACTCACATTTGACCATGATTAGGGGCAGCAGTGTGTAAGAACAGGATGTTAAGAAGTGTTATAGTTTTATATGGAATGTGGACAAGAATGAAGCATTTTCCCCCTTTAAAATATACATTCCCACCTGCCTCCTTGCTTAGTAACAGGATAGTGCTGATGGTTGAAAGTAGGCCACAGCGTTTCAAAGGCTGGAAGGAATTCTGCGGGTTTAGGAAATGTGCTTGCCGAATATATTTAGGGACTGAGTGACTGAATCAGCATGTCACTGCTGAACATGTGCAAAAAACAAGCCAAACGCAGCACCATGGGACATGGAGAAGTCTCGCAGTGCACAGGAAAACATCATGCTGTAACAACTAGACTATGTTGCATGTTATTTGGCGTAATTTCTGTTTCCTCCTATCCCTCTCGCCTTTCTCTTTACTTATTCTTCTGTGTCTCTCAGGCTGAAGGTTATGTCATCGGCAGCTGTATAAAGCACATTCCCATCGCAGGACGAGACATCACCTACTTCACCCAGCAGCTCTTGAGGGAGAGGGAGGTGGGCATCCCGCCGGAGCAGTCGCTGGAGACGGCCAAGGCAGTCAAGGTAGGTCCTCAGCTGAGATTCCCATCAGCCACTTCTTCTGCTAAGAAGGCAGTGATGAGTCAGGTTCCATGTATCATGCATCAGCAACACATTCACATCCAGTTTCCCGGTAGTTAAAGTGTTAAGGGCAGTGGCATTGTGTGTTCTCTCTGGCTGTGGCTATTCTGATTTTGGGTTTTGAATATTCTGATTACACTGTGGTGTGACCACTGTGGCAAGGATGCACAGACTGAGGTCTCTATATTATTTAGGGATGTGATTTTTTTCAGATTAATCTCATCTCAAGATCGCCCCGACACTCTTTCTGTACATATTATTCACATATGTTAGGATCAGTGATGCCAACTCTCACACTGAGACACACTTTAACATCCAGTCTCATGCTGCTCAAACACTGCGAATCCTCAACATGAACAGCGGAGCGTGTGTGTCGTTGGTTACGTACTGTAACCCCCATTCTATGAGTATGGGCTCTTAAATTACTCTCTGTTTAGTCTGCGATATATGTAATTTCTTTCTTTTTTTCATACAGGGATTTATGTCCAGGCTAACACGGAACTGCCCTGAGGTTAAATCTATTGATGAGGGGCTAAAATAGGTTTAAATATTAATAAATAATCTATAAAATATTATTTTCCAGCTTTTACTTCCTTTGACAATCACATGCCTAAATATTATACTGATGAAAAATATCCTGAACTGCTGAGTAACTACAACAAAACAGTTACTATACATATAACTATTTTTATCTGTATTGTATTTTAGGAATATTATACTGAGGTTAGAAATCACATACAAGAATATAAGGATGTTTGGCTCACCATAAAGTTACTAAACCCTTCCAGATATGAGTATTATACTTAGTTATGTGATTTATTGTGTCAAGTCCCACATGGACTAAGAAGACATCAAAACATAGTGGTGGCTGTGGTGAAACATTTGTCAAACATGGACATAACAAAGAGCTGCGTCCCAGACTCAACAAATAAAATCTGCCACAAACAAAGGTTCCCTTCCTCAAGCACAGGTCCAGGTTTTTATTACCATCCATCCAGAAGAACTCATCAGGGATGAAGAACATTTTCACTGAAAAGCTTTGTCCTTAAATCATCATATAATGAAGAATAAAACATGAAGTGGACTTCATCTTCTGCCTCACCTAAATAACATTACAAAGTGTTTTCTCCTCAGGGAAACCTTTAACCTGCCTGTTTTTATACCTGAACGGAACTGGGCACACAGAAGTTGTTTCTCATCAGACAATGTGTTCGGCATTTACATTTACAGACCATCTTTCTTTATACATATTTACCAGTTGATTTGTCTTTTGACATATTGGGACCATGTTTTCACTTCAACATCTTACCCCTTTGAGTTTTTAAATAAATAAATAAACCACATCCCGTTTCTTTTACAGGGCTTGAAATTAAGTAGATGAAAGTAGATGAGTGCTTTGTGTTAGTGTTTCAGTGCATGTAGTCCTGCTGAATAATATAATACACTATAGCTCATTATTTTGAGTTAGCCTATACCTTTTCAACCTTGTTTACCACCAGCTTTGCACATTTCCTTCAGCAAAAAGCCATGAAGTGAAATTTGAATATTGAGATAGGTCTTTCTGGAATTCATGTAAGTCAGAAAATATCCATAGGGCTTTTTCTCCAAACTACCACAGTGACATGGTGGACTCTTACTCTTCGGTTAAAAAATTTGATGGGAAATTGGAACTTCGTTGTTTTTCTTCACAAGGACACCAGGTGGCACTATTGGTCTGTCTGTAACATCAGCTCCTGCCCTTCAAAAACACAGCTTTTTTTTTTTCTATGTTTCTTTAGTTTTTTAAAATTAAGTAACTGAGATGAAGCCAAGCTATAGATGCATAGAACCCAAACTGCAGCACACACTTAAAGAAGATGACCTTCAGAAGTTACATTGTTGCGATTTAAGTTTGCGTCTCCAAACCTGCATTGTTAAAATTCTGATTCAGTTTAGTTTTTTTTGCTAAGTTTCCATTTGTCCAGGTCACAAATACATATGACTTTATGTTAATGTCGCCTTCTCTTATTGTTGCTCCTTCTGTCAGTCACCACATTCTATTGATTCACCTCAGTTCTTCACAATTCCTTCCATGTTTATTAAATAGCTTGTTATCCAAAACTCTTTGTCAAGGACCATTCTTCATTACCCAGAGACAGACAAACAAGAAATAATGTAAATTCAAATGATTAGCATTAGCGTTGAGGGGATCTGCATTGTGCATATTGCCAATCATGTCTGGAAATGTTAATTCTACTGCTGCCTGGCCTGCAGTACAGGCTACATTCCCTGAAAATCAAACTAATGATGTATCAGCTGAACACAGTATACTGTTGTGTTCTGCTCATTCTAATTCACTCTTACTGAAAGCAAAATGTTGAGTGAGTGTAATTGCACTCCAAACTCGTGTCAGTTTTTCAAATTGTGTTTTTATGACTTTCCAAATAGCAGCACAATACACCAGCATGGTGCACCAGAAACAGTCCCTGCTCTCATTATCACTCTTGCATTACAACACAATGATAACAAAACACGGACAAAAGTAGAAAAGGACTTTTGTATGTTTATTTTGCTGCTTGATTCAAATTGACTGATATTATAGACGGGTTTCTGGATTACAAGCAATCAAAGATGTGTGCACAGCAAGGGGTTAGACAACCAGTAAATTATTATTTAGAGGAGAATTTATATGTGAAACTTGTCCTTTTACCACATACTACCTTTGTTGGACACCCGCTAGTTCTGGCTAGCTAACAAGACACACATTCTAGAGAGAAAGCAGCTAGCAGCAGTAGTAATGCTAACACAGACTGCACAAGGTTAGCTCTACAGGTAGTGGGAAATAAACTGTCCCATCACCAGGCAGAACAGGTTAAGATCACAGAACAAGTAACATTACCTTATGTGATATTCCTGCTGTGCATTAAGAGCACAGACCACTCATTGTGGTTATTATATTTGTAACCTTTTTATGTATGAACATCCTGCTGTATACCAGACACTGGACGTATGCGACACAAAAACAACTTTGTATGTTGATCTTTCAAAGAAGTCATTCCTGTTTGTTTTCTACCTTTCTAGGAGCGGTTCAGCTACGTGTGCCCAGACCTAGTCAAAGAGTTCAGCAAGTACGACACGGACGGTTCCAAGTGGATCAAGCAGTATACCGGCATCAATTCCATCAGCAAGAAGGAGTTCACCATTGATGTGGGCTACGAGCGCTTCCTGGGGCCTGAGATCTTCTTCCACCCAGAGGTTGGTCAGTGCAGTGTGAATCAAAGCAGTGGAGATTATTGAGGGCTACAAAGACTAGACATCCCATATATAACGACCAGTGCTGAAGGTCTGAAAGGAACACGTATTGAACATTGGAGTAGATATAGAGGACAGCAGATCGATGGGCAACCTCCAAGCATCCTATTGTGTGTAATCATCTCAAAACACAAACTGATATCCCTCGGTTTTCTTTGTTACATTTGGATAAGATGGAGGCGCTTATGTATAGCACACCACATCGTTTGCTACGCTCTGATTTCTGACCATCGTACACGATGTGTAGTGAACTAAAAGCGGGACTTGCTGTTTTCAGCCAGTTTTGTTTATTATTCCCACCTGTGTGATGTCAACAGTTTTGGCTCAAGTCATAAAAATAAACATGTTTAAAATAATCTTAATGAAAATGAAAGGGTCAGGAGACCAACCATTAGATTCCTCAAACACTTTACAAAACACGATTTTACTTCCTGACTGTGAACATCATGTGGCCCAGACTTGGAACAGACTGGGTCCAATCAGGTGTGACGTCAAAATCATAGTATTTCAACTGAACACTGATAATGTGTGTTTAGCTAACCTTCCCTTTCACCGCAGTGTGCTTTTATAGCTGCTGTTTTTATACACAGTCTGTGACGTTGGCGAGAGGTCCTGGATATTTTATTGCACATTGTGGTGAGCAATGGTACACACTGCACAGAATTACATGTCTTCTTTGTTTACTTACAATCCCAGTTTGCCAACCCTGACTTCACCCAGCCTATCTCTGAAGTCGTGGACGAGGTCATCCAGAACTGCCCGATTGATGTCAGGCGTCCTCTCTATAAGGTAAGCGGACATTCACCATGATGACCACATGCTTGTTTGTGATGAACCAGCTGTGTGAGATGGTCTGAAATACTTTGCACCATTCAACAAGACCTGCTTTGACTATACGTGAAGTTATTACACGCTTTGTTACACCACATTCAGATCTGTCAGCCCATCGATTCAAAGGTCTGTTACTTGTGACTTGGTTCTTTTTGACATACAGTAAAGAACTGGTTGGGTTTTTGTTAATTTCTAAGCAGATGGTTACAGTCTTATAATATTACCAGTTGGTATAAAGAATTAGTTTAAAGTGATACATTGCTTTATCTTTTTTAATTAGTGGGTCAGAGTCTTGACTCATCCTGATGAAACCTATTTAGTGAAGGAGCCCAGCTCTCTGTACATGTGCCCTGACTGAGTAAAGACTGAAATGATGAAAAGGACATTGATATGTCACTGAGTTTATCAAGTGGTATTTTTCATCAGAGAGTTGTGCCCATCACACTTGTGTTGGCCAGAAGCCAGCTGCAGGCCACTGGTGTTAAGTGCTTGTTATTCTATAGCTTTGTAATCCCCATCACCTCTTCTTCCACAGAACATTGTTCTGTCAGGAGGCTCCACCATGTTCAGGGACTTTGGGCGTCGTCTGCAGAGGGACTTAAAGAGAACGGTGGATGCCCGGCTGAAGATGAGCGAGGAACTGAGTGGAGGCAAGCTCAAGGTGAGAGTAAACGTTAATTTATACGCAGCAAAGATCGATGCCACTCGACATAAACACGATTACTGTGTGAGGAGCAAAACTGAGAGAAAATGTCTTCCACTACTATTGTTGTTGGCACAGATGTCTATTGAATGTAGATTAGTTGATTTCAATAGCAGATGTATTAAGTATAAACCTAACGGGGTCTTAAAATCTACAGTTAAAATGTTTCATCGTCAGGAAAGAAGTTAGTCTCTCCCACCTCCTCCTTAGTTGGTCAGACTGTGAAGGCAACTGCTGTGATTCATCTTGATGAGATGTTAAATGACATCCAGCCTGGGGCTGAGCTCACTGGCATCTGTAAATCCACCTAAGTCATCAAGCAGGAGCAGATGTTAAATGTAGCTTATCCCAGTCCACAATATCAAAAGAAAACGTGCACAACTTCACAAGTAACATGAGGAGGCTTTATCTCTAATAAAAGCTACGTGTCCCAAAATGACCTAGACATAGATGGAAACAAATCAGTCGAGGATTTAGGCATGTGGACAGGCCCTCATGTATGTAAAGCAGTTTATGTCCTTACATAAACTGTTAAAATCTAATTTGGGAGATCTGTGAGACAAATCTATATCCAGGTTTTAGTTACAGTGACTTGCATCGCATCTTGAATCTGAAAGACTCCCTGTTCTTGTGAACGATGTAGCTCTGCTGTATAGAATGTATGAAATGTCATGTTATTACTGTTGCATCCTGGACTGTAGCTCCCTTGGTGGTTGAGTGTTTCTCCTCTGTCCTCCCTCTTCAGCCCAAACCAATCGATGTCCAGGTTATTACTCATCATATGCAGAGATATGCAGTGTGGTTTGGTGGATCAATGTTAGCATCAACTGTAAGTATTTCTCAGTCACACTACTTTATCAGCATGAACTAGTTATACTTCATGACATGATGATGTTAACTTTTAGATTAGCTTTCATCTTGTGTGACACTGAAGGCCACATGTTCAGTGCTTGTTTCACTTTATTTCTGTCCTACTGAGTGGAAGTGAATGCAGTGGGTGGTTCATTATTCATGTTTTTCTCCCTGGATGTGTTACTTGTGTGAGTGAAGCTGATCATTTTACCAGCAGGAAATATGACCTGATTGTTCCCTGATAAGAATAATTGCTGTTTGGTTATGTCTCTCTATAATGCTCAGCGTCAGCCTGAGATATCAAAGAACCTGAAGTTACCGTTTCCGTACAAATGAACACGTGTACATTATTATTTGCAGCTCGGTGTTACCACTTGTTACAACACAGCTGTTTCATTACTTAAAGTCCAACTTAAATCATTCAATCACAATTAGTGATTTAGTTTTTACTATATTGAATGGAAATGCTCCTTTAGCCTTCACATTTCATTCTTGCTTGTGAAAGCAATAAAAAAACTAGAGTTGTGGAGCGGGAGGAGCTATTTCAGGAGCCCCTGGTTCTGGAAGTAAAAGTCCCATTAATTGTTCCTATAGACAATGTTATGTGACTCACAGTTCAAGTGTCGGCATGAAACTCATCAGTCCAGAAGATTAAGAACTGCACTAGAACATATCTGCTTCTTTGACATACATTCAGAAGTGAACGTCTGCCTTCCATCATGGAGCTGAACGTTCTGGTGTTACGCGTGCAGCTGAAGGTGATGGTGTTGAGGAAACTGACAACACAAAGTGAAGCTGTAATTCAGTTTGAAATTCTGGCTCAGTTTTGGATGAATTCAGCAACTCTGGCGCCGTGGTTTGTTCACAACTGCACCAACAAAGCATTTTCAATTCACTAGTGCTTTGACTCCTACCTCTGACTGACTTCATCTTCATGGTAACGGCAGCCAAGGCTAATGGGTGTTGTAGTATTTTGAGCCATCCGCTGTGACAATCATGATTTCTCTGAAACGTAGAAAGTAGAAATAATGAAAACTGTTGGTCAAAACATAACCCTACAGGACCGTCATTATCAACAGAGTGTTTCTATCTTAAGTAACAGTTAAACATGAAAATAGACTGGGGGAAAAACACTCCTGGATCCAGTCCCACTTTTCCTCTCTGCCCCTTATCAGAGCATAGTACATGTAATTTACACAGCACACCTGTATGTTGTACTACAACAACATACAATTCAAGTTTCACTTACTAGACTTTTACATTTGCTTTCCAAAAACATGAGCCATCTGTTGGATCCAGAGAGGCCGTTTGTTGGAAAATCCCAGCAGCAGCAGTTTATTTAAAATGATTAAAATAAGCATCAAGCCTAAACAAAGAAAACACCACCACCTGCAGGAAGAAGCTGTACGAATACATGTAACTTTAATTACTGTTGATGTGTTCTGGGTTGTTTTCGTCTCCTTCTGTTCTATGTTCATACTCACCATCCTCTCTGCTTGTGCTTCCACAGCCCGAGTTCTACCAGGTGTGCCACACCAAAAAGGACTACGAAGAGATCGGGCCGAGCATCTGTCGCCACAACCCCGTGTTTGGAGTCATGTCTTAACTTCGGACCTCCAGAGTCTAACAGTGGGTGGGGGCAGGGACGTTAGTTTGTGTAAAGGACAGGCTCAGGAGGTGGAGGGCAGTGCTTCTGTGCTTTTTGATTACTTGTTCAGCTACGGATGTGTGGGACGAGAAGGCAATCCAGAATATAAAAAGGAAAAAAAAAAAGAAAAGGGCCAGACCAAACACAGACCGGCTGGAAAATGTATTGTGAATGTTCCCTGTTTTTCTTTCTTCCTTTCTGTTTTCTTTTTTCCTTTAATTTTTAAAATGAGGGGAAATGGTTTGCAAGCCAAAACAACTTTAAGAACATTTCTGGATCTGTTGAGCAACATGCAGTGAGTGATAAAGATGATGATGATGATGATGATTATAAAGATGGTGTTGGTGGAGGCCTAGGATGATGACAAACACAGAGTATTTTCCTGACACCAGAACATATTATTTATGTCTATACAACATGAGTCCAGGCACGATCCGATGACTCTTGAGATCATTGACAAGTTTAGAACATATTATTGTCTACTTTTTGTTTCCTGCATTTATTTTCCTGCTTCAAATGCACATGTATGTTTATCATGGTAAGAGCTTGTTTATATTTCATACAAAAGTTTTTTATATGTAAAACTTGGGAAATCATGGGTAAAAGAAAAAGAATGGATACCAGTACGAGCAAGAGACTGTTTTAACCCACGATGCAGCTTTGATACGCAGTATTTTCTTTGAGTAAATGTTCTATTATTCCCCACATGTGTCATTGCTGTCTGCCCTTTAATTCTGCATACAGTTCATGAACTTCACATCTGCTTTCACTTCAGACAATGTCAGGATTCCACCTCTGTGATGCAGGGGAAAAGAAAGAGAGAGGGCATACTGAGGTTATAAAGATGAAGCTGAATAAGAACGACGGTCAGACCAGTATTGTTAGATTAGACGTTTTTTATTATTAAATACCAAATTATTAAAAGAATGGGATTTGTGTATTTAATGCCTTGCAACATTCCAATAAAGGCTAAAATTTGTTTCTAATTTCTAGAGTCTCGCTTTTTTCTTCATTTCTGCTCATTTATTGGTGCTTTTAATTAGGGCTGCATCCAGTGATACTTTTTAATGTTAAATCTATCAGTTGTGAGTGTGTACAATATATGCAAGTGACTGTAACAGTTAAAAATCAAATTGAATTCAAATTTTAAAAAAACGGAAATTCTTTCTTTGATTTCTTTTTGATAACTTGTTACTCAGCTATCATGACTGCATTCCTCCCAGATGTTATTTGACATGACACTTTTTTTTTATTAATTATTTTTTTTATTCTGCCATTCAAGTAAGGAGATCAAATTTACAGGAAATATGTCCAAACTATGGCCAGTAGGATATGTGGGGCACAAGATCTTAATTGATATGGCCCGAGAGTTATGTTAAAATTAAATTGATATTTAGCAGCTCCTGTTGTGAAGGCAAGGCGATCACCATATGGGAATATTAGTCTGTTAACCTCATCCGATCATGAGTGCTTCATCAATGGATGTTTCTGTCTTTCTGTCGGTAACTGATGCCCAGTCTGGACGTAATCTACTTCTCTGATGTGTGCTGGCTTAGTCATGGGACAGTGCTGGAGCAGTTCTGTTCTCTGAGATCTGAAATGACAGAGTTCAGAAGAAGGTCACGGCATTGTTGAACTGAGCAATAAAAGTGGTTGGCAGACATGTTTTTTTATTTGATTTCACTGGCCATCTGAGCAAACTGAACAAAAGCTTTCAAGAAGAAGACGGGCTTGTGTAGCAATTGTATGTAGTCATGAAATCGCCTCTACCTTTTGAGTCACATCAGTGATGGCAATGCTGCACACTTCCAAACTCTGCGAGAAATAATCTCTTACTGTGAAAATTGAGAAATATATGGTGCACAGACCACTGATCACAGAATTCTCCATTGTGCCATTACTACTCTCGTGCTTTTTAGGGCACCACACTATTATATAGGCACGCCTATTTTCTGACTGAAAATTTGCCCCAAGTCAAGGATGAACATGAAATAATTTTACTGGGCAGACTCGTCTTCCAGTCTTCCCTCTGGGTGGTCTGCACAGTAACTTCCTGGTGAAGGCCAAATTCCCTCACATTCCCTACATCTGTCCACTGGGCAGGAGTACCCTCTTGCATTGCAGAGGAGTGAAAGTAGGCTGAGTGCTCACAGAGAATGAGCTGCAACCACCACCACAGCTGTCTGCACATGAGACTGCGAGGGCGATGATGAAAAGACGTGCTGAAAAGCTGTTAACGCTGGAGTCCTCTGGGGGATTTTGACCCCAGATGCCTCCTCTCTGCCAAGGCTGGAGCTCAGAGAGGTGAGACTGATGGAGGACGGAGTGTTTCTCAAGAGCAGCTATCCTACCATATGTGACACCACCACGTCTCAGTAAGTGAGTTAGTGATAAGAAAGGAATGGAAACATTGTGACCATTAGTTTCAAGCTTGTTGTATGACAGTAGGCTGTCTAAAGGCACCTGGGAACCCAGCAGCCAAAGCTCCAGTTTTATGTAACATGATCACCAGTCCTAAATACATTTTAAAGCTGGTGTGATTAAAACAGAACTAAAAGGAGCGTAAATATTTGACCTAAATGCATTACCTTGCCACACACATTGTAAATGAATGCTAATGTCCGTGTCTGCTGGATGTGTAACTTGTTAACTCTCTGCTAACACATTAGCCATATCAGTTTTATCAGGCCATAATTGTGTGACTGGTGTTTAGCTAGTGGTGGAGTTCTGCCCTCAAGTGGCCACAATAACTTATTAGTAGTGCTTTGAATCATGCCTTTGTAAAAAAAAAAACACAAAAAAAACTAGTAATATGACAGTAGGATGGATGTTTCCATCTTCCATCCCATCTTTCCAATAGAAAGTTGCCAAAGCCTGCTCGAAAAGTTGCTCAATGTTGCTTGCGACCTTTCTAGTAGCTCATTCACATTTCTCTGTGGCTCATGATTAGTCTACTCTAGAAAGATTCAAACCCACTGTGAGCAGGATGTTCACATTTACTGTAGAATAGAAGATTGGTGTCTCCCATTAAGGGAGGGTAGCTTCTGCCTCCCCAAAAAATCAGTAGATTTGTCACATTTGTCATCCAACATTATCAAAGCTGGCTATTATCCTGCTAGTTACCTTTAGCAGCACCAGTTTAGCTGGTGCTACTTTTATTCTATCTCAATTTTAAATGTAGCCACTGCCTCAAAACTGTTTTAAAGTAAATGTAACTTTAGCGTAGACCAGGCCATGTTGTCAGCTAGTTTTTACTTACTCTTGCTTTACTCTGTTTCGAGCTGCTGTTTCTCTGTGAGATGGTGGGTTTTAGAGCCCATGGCAAAGCTCAGTATCTGCATTTAATGTCACTGCAGTTCAGCTGTGGGTTTTAGATACATTTCATAATGCACATTTTACGTGTTATTTTCATGTATATGGCAGTATGATTTTTTTTAAAATGGCAAAACAAAAAAAGTTGTCCCTCTGAGACAGTCAGTGGCAGACAGGCCAGCAAAAACCCAGACTAGAAGCATGCACAATGAGGAGAAACAGGGGGGTATATACGGCAAAGTGTTGCAATACTCAAGTCAAAAGCACTATTTACACTTCGTAAAACTACAGTTTGAGTTAAAACAACAACAAGAGAACCACAAAATACGGAAAAATCTCTAGTCACAAATATATGTATATATGCTCTGCTTGCTGGATGGGAGAAAATCTACTACTACTATTATCAGCAGTATGATATGATATAATATCATGTCATATTATATCATATCATACTGCGGATGTTTTCTACATTTCACTGTAATATCCTCTTTATTTCTGTTCCATAAGAATTCGTTTTGCCTGAAGTTCTTTATTTGTCCAACAGATGTCACTCTCTTTACATCTCTGGATTTTTCTTCTACTTCTCAACAGTTATGACTTCTATACCGTTGCATGGACATGCAGCCCAAACGAAAGCTATTCATTTGGGTCTATAAGCTACATGGTAAGCAGCAAAAGGCACACACAGCTCAGGGACTGTAAAGACATCCAGTGAGCGTCTTCACACTATATGTTTTCATAAGCTCCTCTTTTTTTGCAGCCGAGTAGGTGAAAGGTCTCAGGAGTGGGAGGAATTAATGCCCAGACCAGCACAGTGTGCATAATGATGCTCAGCCACCATCCGAAGAGACTGCAGGAAGGTTAAATACTGATATGTCACAGCGGGCAGATCAATTTGACAAGACATTTCCTTTTGGAACCTAAATTGCCATCGCTTCCACTCCACACAGCCAATGTCCTGATTCATTTGAGGGCTAATGGCACATATACTGCAGTGATTGCTGGTCCTTGTGCTTTGTAGAAGAAAGTAATATCTATTTATCTTCAATAACAGGCCAGAAATCAGATGTCAGCTTACTTGAGTGAGTGCCAATCACAGGATGAAAGCTGACATGCTGTGAATGTTGGCTACTGTAATATGAAGACATACATCAAGATAAAGACAGCTGGTTGTTACTGCTATTTTTGCTGCTGCAGACGAGAGAAACACAGAATACATCTTGCAAATTATGTTTTTTTATGTTTGTTGCTTTGACGCAATATGAGTGACAATGAGTAAAATACAGGCATTAGTTATATATTTACCAAAATCCAATAGGTCACAGGGCTGAACAGCTAAAAAAAGAAAAAGAAAAAATGTGTTGTTATACTACATACCAGCTCTTCTACATCATTTGCATATAGGCTCATCCTCCCCCGTTGTTTGGTGTAAAACAAGGGCAGCCAAGGTGTGACTGTAAGTGACACATTGGAAAGGTCGCGTTATTTAAAACAACATGGTACTAGCAGGGGTTCAGTATCTTGCATGTCTCCCAGATATGTGAAGCTAATCGAATGATGCCACTCACAAAGTCACAGTAAAAGTAGAAATGTATTGTTTTCTCCATGCTTGTAATTTTCAGAAATAATTATTTTTATTATTCAGTTTCTTCTACTATGGCTCATGACATGCTTACTTTTTATCAGTGCATATGTATAGACAAGCTTTGTTTACATGCTTCCCCTGCATACTTACTGTGTACCTGAGGGACTAAAAGTATATTCACCCTATGGCCGATGAGGGCAGAATCATAGTCGACACTGAAATATCTTGATCAAGAACCTTACAGTGTATTGAAAGATTCCTGCAGAAACACTGGGAGTTGGTCTATAATGAGTGAAATTTCCCTCATTATAGACCAACAATCCAAAGAAACACAAGGCCGAGTTAACACGTTTGAGTGCTACATCCTGCCTCAACATTTCTTTTTTTTAAATTATGCTGAATAAAGGAGCAAGATTATCACAAAATGCCATTTCCTCATGACATAAGTCAGGAGATACTTCAGTTCAAAATCAAAATAAACAAAACAACGACTGTAATTGGCTGATGAACAATTTGCCCTGTTATGTGTAATCATGCAATTCCTTAGTCTAAACTGAAAGTTAGAACTCTTCATCAGTAACAACGTCTTGCCTTGTGCCACATACAATTGGCTCTATTTCAGGACAGATTGAATCTTGATGTACCCTAATGAATTTTAGTACATTGAAAAGTTTTATTTCCCAAAATGCAGGAGAAAGATTGAAGAGAAATTGGAGTATTTCTGTCCAGGAGAGTGAACAGACATAATGTTTTCAGGGAGCTGTTGCCAATGGTTCTGGCTGTTCAACACTTAAACTGATTAGATTTTTTTAAAGCACTGAACAGGCAGAATGTAGCAATGCTCTGGTTGTGTTCATCATTAGTCTTTTGGATATTTCATAATTATGTTATGGACCAAATGGCTTTTAAACCAATGCTGTGGTATTTAGTGTCAAAGCACATTGATATTTTGGGAAAAATGCTTATTCTTTTCTGGTAGATTGGTCCACTAAAATTCAAACTATTCCTTTGAAGGATCATTTTATGCATCAAAGTAAGTGCTGTGATCTTGCTACAACAAAGTCTGACAGGAACACGAGCAGTCAGATGATCAGACTGGTTTAAAACAATTTAGCAAGATATTCTAAACCTCTTTATTTGGAAGTCAAACAGTGAGCACATCCAAAATGCTGCCAAAAATTCCTTGTTAGACAGGAATAATAATAAAAATAATATGTACAGTAGGTCAGTCTGTAACCTGTGATGGGTACCACAGACAGTTTGGGTGATCATTTTACCATGCATTCATTTTCTTAATTTCCCCCCTTATTAACCTTGTTTCTTTCCCTGTCAGACAAAATTTTAGGTATGTAGCCACATTTTTGGATCTATGCAATATTACAATATTATAATTTCATCAAAAATGAGACCCATCTTTTAATTATTCAATTCAATTAAATTCTATTTATATAGCATCATATCATAACAAAGTCATCTCAGGGCACTTTTTTTGTATAGAGCAGGACAAGACCAACTATTAGAATAGAATAGAAAGCCTTTTTCTCTCCTGCTCCCCCCTCCCTTTAAAGTGAGGGAGGGGAGAAGCAGGAGAGAGAGCAGGAGGAAGGAGAACATACAGTAGTACAGTACAGTTCTACATAGAGATGTAAAGTAATAGATGTGATAATGGTATTGATGCCATCATTAATACAAATGTTAATAGCAGTTTAATAGCAATACTAATAATAAGAGCAGTAACAATAATAGCAACAACGTCAGTTGAGCAGGAACACGGGGGCAGCAGGTGCAGCCACAGATCCAGACTCTACAGCTCCGGAGACAGAAACACCTGCAAACATCTTTAGAAGGACAAAGAGGCCCCCCCTCGAGAGAAGCACACAGCTAGAGGAAGAAGGTGAATTAGTGACAAGCATTAATGGGATATGGGTGTGTACAAATGGAGAGGGAGAGGAGAGAGAGGAGCCCAGTGCATCATGGGAAGTCTCCCAGCAGTCTAGGCCTATAGCAGCATAACTAAGGGGTGCCTCAGGGTTCCACTGAGTCAGCCCTACTATAAGCTTTATCAAAGAGGAAAGTCTTAAGCCTACTCTTGAATGTGAGGAGGGTGTCTGCCTCCTGTAAACAAACTGGAAGCTAGTTCCACATAAGAGGAGCTTGATAGCTGAAAGCTCTGGCTCCCATTCTACTTTTAGAGACTCTACGAACTACAAGGAACCTGCATTCTGAGAGCGCAGTACTCTAGTAGGGTGATAAGGTGCTATGAGCTCTTTGATATATGATGGTGTCTGACCATTAAGCACTTTGAATGTGAGGAGAAGGATTTTGAATTCTATTTTGGACTTTACAGGGAGCCAGTGTAGTTCAAGTTCAAGTTTCTTTATTGTCAGTTCTACAGTATGTACAGGACATACGGAGGATTGAAATATTGTTACTCTCAATCCCTTGGTCAAAAAAAACCCAACTAAATATAACCAACACAAAAACATACCAATACAGTCACCCAAAGAACATACAACAAACAAACCTGGCACAAAGACCTGGCATAAAGAGACATACAGTGTCTGTCATTGTGTAGTGCAAAAGTAAGTAAAGAGCAGGGAGAGAGTTCAGCATCCTGACAGCCTGATGAAGGAAGCTGTCCTTCAGTCTGCTGGTCCTGGCTCGCAGGCTCTGCAGTCTCCTTCCTGATGGGGCTGAAGAGGCTCTGTGATGGGTGGGTGGGGTCCATTGCAATGCAGATGGCTTTTTGGGAGAGGCGTGTGCTGTAAATGTCTTGGAGGGAAGGGAGAGAGGCACCGAAGATCTTCTCAGCTGTCCTCACAATGTGCTTGAGGTCCTTTCAACAGGAACTCTGTCTGCTCGATAGCAAGTCAGCCGCGCGAGCTCGATGGCGTGATCCGCAACGGTTGGCCAGCACGATGGTGGGGATGGCCGGCTTATGAGGGCTAGCCACTAGTCTAGCTCGGATACATCTGCACATTCTCCGCTTCTGCTTCCGTTCACACCGCTTGTATCGCCTCCACTGTGGGTCGGTGATGGTACATGTCTCCGGAGCAGACTGCAGTCTCGTAGCTCTTCTGCGTCCGTGGAATTTAACAAAAAAAATGCGGTTCTGTTGACATTGAGCAGAACCTCTGGACTGTATGTCCGCTTCATGACAGGTAGACTTGACGAAAACGTACAAGAAAACACAGAAAAAACACAAACACCGTCTTGTAGGGAGAGAGAGAAGCCGCAGTGTGTGCACGCGCCGCCAGAGAATCACTGTAGCCCAACACTTTATAGAGGAGTCGGTCACTTTTACCAACATCTGAATCTCTGC
>JAVQJL010047674.1:0-26929 GCA_036024295.1 Nannoperca obscura
ACACACACACACACAGTAAAATCAAGACTCTGTCAAAATGGGCTCACACACACTCTTCCCCGTCCTCCTCACAGATATGCTTTGCAAGGGTGTAGGTTTGGTTCCTGAATTGACCTAGCAAATAATACATGTTGCATAAATTTCAAAAAAGAGATTAGAAATGCTGTTTTAGTCTCCTGAAAACTGCTGAAAATTATATTTAGATTTATTGATAGAGAACTGAAAGATTTTACAGAAACAATAAAATAGAGTAAATGCAGCATGCAAAGAAAAAAAATTTGATTGATTCCACTATGGCATGTTTTTATGATAACATTACACATCTTCACCTATAAATCAAAACATGAATGAAAAATCAAAAATGTTTTTTCCCCCAAAACACGCAAAGAAGAAACATGAAAGAAACACAGTCAAATAGTAAAAAAATAGATTTTCAAAAATCAGAGCAGCCTTTCTGTAGCCTCAGAGGCTAAACTCGGGGCAAAAAAGAGACAAGAAACACTCGTTGCAGCTCATGAAACTTTATACTGCTGGTAGCCCAACAGTTAAAGGAAACTCAACACAGAGATTCTTTCATGTGGAGCAGTAAGATGCCTCTGTTTAGAGAGAATGTAGCACTCACAGTTAAACTGTAGAACAATAACCCAATGGTAATTACACCCTCACACGTGTACAGCATTTTATCAACGGCAACATGACTGAGTGACCACAAAAGAAGTGCAAAACCAGATTTGAGTGAACAGTCCAGTCGGAGAAGCTTCACAATGCCTGTGACCTGGATAGAATCAATAGATATCATTTTAATCAGGCTTCTCTGTTCAGACATCAACACGAACCTTTCCTACAGTCACTGGTATGTCACCGCCCTTTCTTCTAATACTCAAGATGAAAAAACACCGTGGCTGTGACTGAAACATCTTAAAATTAGTATTTAATCGTTTCCTTTTTGAAACTTTTTGTTTATACATAAAATAATCATATGGGGTTGCTTTTTTGTAGTTAACCCAGTGAATTAAATACCTGAAAAAGCAAAAGACTCACATCACATCAATGTAAATCAAGTATGAACATTGAGTTGTCCTTCTCACTAATTCACAACATGACCCACGTGGTGCTAATACAACCAAAGATATTAATGGATGGCTAGACAAGGATAGCTGCCTTGGTAGACACAGTATGGGAACATCTATGAAGAATCACACGTGCCATGGAATTGCAGAATACTGCTTTATTGTAGATTTAAAGCATCCAGTATAAATAGCTGCTCAGTAGGTTTAGGAGTTTGAGGCTCAGTGAATGTAGTTATCATCTTTCAGCCTTCAGCCTCCTGCCTTCTGGAAGAGTCTCTGTGCAAACTCCACTAGACTGAGAAACAGCTTTATCCACCAGGCTGTCAGGGTGCGGAACTCTCTCCCCCTGAGCCCAAAGTTCTGATTTAGATACATCTAACTCTCATCACACATATTAACACCTGGCACCTGTCACTAAAAGAAAACTGTCCTTTTTAATTCCTGCTGCTCCGACTGAACACTGTGGAAGCACTAAATGTATTTATCTTGCACTGTGGTCACTTTACGCAGTCTCATGCCGAGGCACCCAGTGTTTCGTCTAGTTATATGTTGTTGTCTGTTTATATGCTATCTTATTGTTTAGATCTGAGATTTTCTGGTTTTGTTTTGTTTTTAGATATCTATTGTTTCATTCTTAGAATTCTTAGTTGTTATCTGTATATAGTTTTTAGTACACAGTGGGACTGAGAGAAATCTTGTTTCAATTTCACTTCATGTACTTGCACATGTGGAGACATTGACCATAAAGTTGACTTGACTTGACAGCTTATCATCTAAATACTCCCTGAAGTTCACTGATTGATCTGACGTACAGTACCAGTCAAAGGTTTGGACACACTTTCCCCATTCACTTGAATTGAACTTTTGACTGGTACTGTAAGAGAAGATGCCTGTTTTGCCATTAGATATGTTACAGACTGAAATCTTTGGCATAATATGGACTTGGTTTTGCCAGGATATATTAAAAGGATATATTTAAAGTCACATACAAACTGCCAATATTGAGAGCACGACACTTTGGAGATAGCAAGAAAAGTAAGAAATACAAGCTCAAACTAGACACATCCATTACTCTCATCATGTTGCCCTTGTTTGCTCTCAGAACCTGTTGTGTGCTCATGAATGTGTCTCTGCATGCTGCTGCTCTCGCCCATTAGGCAGTTAGTATATAACCTGCCTTACTGCTGAGCAAAGACATGCAGCTGTACACGTGTATATGCAAGTATGTAAATGTGACTCCTTTAGAGATTCATGTTTGAGACACACAAACACACACACACAAACACAAACCATACCAAAACATTTCCACGGCGTTTAACACTGCTCATATACTGCTAAAACATGGCTTTTTTTTTTTACCAAGACTGAAGCTGCAATATGATTTTTTACTAACAGTGGAAACAATGACTACACTTAATATGACAGGTGTGGCTCAAAGTGACGAATCCACAGATAATTATTACCCACTCTGCAGTTCCCTTCAGCTCTACCAAGTGTTATAGCCTCTTTTAGCTAACAGTTTTGGTTTTACAGCCCTCAACTTTACTGTTTTGGTCCTGTCTCGCAGTTCTCTTTGGCTTTGTGATCAGCAGTAGGTAGCAGCAGGTAGCAGTTAGTCTCTGATAAACTTAGTGTACACTACCTGCCCTGCATCAAACAGCAGACAGACAGTCACAGTTAGCGAGAAAATGTTTTATGATAACATGTCAATGTTGCATTATAAAATGAAGTATACCATTATAGTAAATTTAATCCATAACACCAACTCCTGTAACAAAGACCCTTGCACACCACCACATCCTAAATTATTCTTGCCCATATTATAAAACGAGATGCGTACATACAATAACAACACAAAAAGATTTTCTGATTAATCACTGATATTTTGGTGATTGATCCAATACTAACTGTAAAAAATCCCAGGGTCATGCTTTTATGTCTTTTTACAGTGAATACGAGTAAATGAGAAATAATGTTATGTGTAGGCTGTAGTTACTAGGTATAAATGGTACAGTCTTATTTTCCTTCCTTGTCTATTTTTGTCCAGTGAGTTGTGTTCACAATTTATCCATTAATGTGCATTTTAATCAATGTTATAATCAAAAGAAAACAATGGTGGTTGCTTTCTTGTGGAATAAAAAGACGTTTAAGTACCCAGGATAAATTCTGAGACGTGCTTTGACATATTAATTATATGAACACACGCCAACAAGCTTCCACACATACACACATCCAGCAGTGTACTTTTTCAGAGCTTTCTTGTCCTTCAGAGCATCATTGAGTTTTACACACTGGCTCAGACTCAGCTGCTGCTGCAGTGGATGCATGAAGTAATGATTTCTGGTGGGCGGGGAGCAACAAGGCTACGTTCATGTTACTCTAACTGTTTACTTTGTGGCGTTCCCAAAGCACTGAGCGGCTGCCAAGTTAACCACAAACACACACACACACACACACACACACACACACACACACACACAGGAGAGAAAGAGAAAACAACTGAACATGGAAGAGAGGAATAGGCAGAGACAGTCGGGGTGGCCTGACTACCCTCCCTCTCTTCTCAGCGTCAATTCCAGGTTACACTCTGATTCTCTTTCATTTGGTTTCTCCATCCTTTTCTCTTCATTTTTTATTCATCTGTCTGTCTTTTGGCAGAGAGCTGGAGTATCATGAGGCTCTGCAGCAAAGCCTAGCTGTGCTGCTCTCCTCCTCTTTCATCTCCACGTGACTCAGGCTAAATGACAACTCCACAAACCAGGCCCACTACAGAGGTCAAAGGTCAGCTGGATGTCAGAGTCAGTAAAGTCAGATTCCAAGGCAGCCAGGGTGGAACCCTCTCACTCCCTTTAAGAAGCTATATGATGCTTACACAGTGACATGTTTAAATCCAAGCTGCTATGTTTCATATATCGGCATCATTACATCAAAGAGAAAGTACTTTCAACCTTGTGCATCACTTTTTATCCAAAAACCATGGACCGACTATTAATGATAAGAAGATGTAGAACACTATTACAATAGTAGACCATAGACCATTGTTGCCTTCTCCATCCTCTTTCCAACCTCTAGAATATGACATCTTCTGAGTTCCTCATGGTTCGCACTTCAGGTCAAGGAACACATGCTATTTTTTTGCTTCCAGCTGGGAACCACCTTTTCAGGTTCTGAACCAATTTATTTTTGGTATGGTTAAAAATTAGGTGCAGGTACCAGAACAAAACCAATTCCATGTTGGTGGAAAAAGGTATAAGATGGTTTAAGGAACTATATCAATGTCATTCTACCTTTGCAAAAGTAACTGCAAAAAGACAACGATCAATATCCTTACATCTACAGCAGGTCCTAGTCAGGAAAACACAAACATGGGTCATGCATACTGTTGAAGCAAACAACTGTTGGTTTGGTATAATGGTGAATTCAGTCTCTATTACATATATTTATGGACATCCCAGCCACCAACACATTAACAACAAGATATTAAGTTACATGTTCCCAAGTAAGGAAGAAAATCCATCTTTGTGCTCTGCTGTCTTACCATCACTCATGTTTGCAGTGAAGAGCTTGTCAGCTGCCTGCAGTTACTGAACATGTCACTGAACGTTCGTCCTGCGTGTGTCCTTCCCCCCCTGCTATATAACGCCATTACTAACCTCCATCAGCTGTATTCATCATGCATGGATACAATCCTCCCCATCTCTGCTGCTATAAATCAGTTCCTAACTCCTGCACCCACCGAGCCAGAGCCTCACAAAACCCAGTGCTGGAAACACGCCAGCTGATGACTGGGAGGTGTGTGTGAGTAGGTGTGTGTCCCGAGTGGAATAATAAGTGATTTGGGGCATATAACAGCCTGATAGCTTGAGAATCTAATCACATCCAATCGAACGTTTTCACGGTGTCAATAGTCAAGTAAACTGAAGTCATAATGGATCGCACATACACAGTGTGAGTGTGATGTGCAGTCACACACACACACACACACACACACACACACACACACACACACACACATATATTTAGATTCAGAAGATAGATTCCTGCGAAGAGTTTTATATTGCCAAGACACACACACGCGAGGAGCTGGTAAAAGGCTTTAGGGAGTGCTCAGTGAAGCAGGAGCAAGCATCAAACAGCTCCAGCCTGTGAGACAGAGAAAGAGGACACACACACACACACACACACACACAAACACAGAGGTGTGTGTGTGACTGAGGCAGACTGAGAGATGTCAAAAGAGAAGCGGCAGAGAAATTTCTCCTGGGATTGAGACTTGATAGGAAGGCCGGCTGGCTCCGACTGAGCAGGAAGGGTCTCCCCACACACACACACACACATAAAGGGGCAAAACGCTATTTAATATTGCACTTCCATGAAGTTGTGTGACTAAAGATTCTAGATAAAAATGGTCAAAATCAGAGAAGCAGAGGATTTCCTGACTCTAAGTCCCTTAAATGATTCAAAATCTCTGGCTCCTACATTTGGCAGAATGCAACATGACAGTGTCTTTTGTTATTCCTTGTTATTACTTGTAAATACTTTCACATCAACGTCCAAGTTGAAACTATAACTGGCAAACAATGCAGCTTGGCACCTGAAAAGACATTTAGGGATGTTATATACTCAATTCACATAATACATGATAATCGTTCCCATCTCTGCCATCCATTCCATATGATGCTAATTATGCATTAGACTGCATGGTAAAAACCTATGTCTGTCAGACCCCAAGCCCCAAGTGTCTGATGCAGGTTTTCTGTTACAAATTTGCAGTCTCCAAGCCTCCAATACTCAAGTGACGTCGCTTCAGACCTCCAGAACCACAGAAGACAAATCAAGGCTACTAAGCTGGAAAGTGACTTTGAAAGAAAGATATTTAGAATATCCACACACCAGATTAAATGTCTTGACCCTACCAGGTCTTCAGTAAGCATCGCAAGGCTGTGCTGTAGCCCACACAACTACCAATTTGACATAGAAATTGGTGGAGAAAAGCAAAAAAACTAATTCAAATTTTGAAGACATGTTGTGGCAACTGCAAAGCCATGTTATAGAAATATAAATATATTGTAGAAGTGATGTCACTATTTCTACCAGATATAATAACCAGGCATATCTGCCATGAGAACTCATTATTGTATACATTCATGAAACCCACATATGCTCTCAAATGTTTGTAAGAGTGTAGTGGGAAAACAAAAGATATACAGCACAGAGGCCTACTCACAGCACCCACTGGGACTTTATGCAGAGACGGAGAGAGAAATGATGAGAAAGACTGAAAGAAGAGACACAAAAGTCACAAGGAATACCACAGCTCCTGCAGACTTTTACAGACTGGTAACCAATTAAAGGACACATCTGAATAAATGAAAGAAGAAACACAACAAATGCTACAGCTTCTGTACAGAATGTTAGGGCTCACTGAATGGCTCATCACGGTGTATTCATTCAGCCATCGTTTCAACATTTACCACATTATGTGCCACCCAACACATCCATAAGGTCCCACAGTTCTATCTAACACTATTATCCACTGCTGCTGCAACAGCTGCAGCATTGTACCTGTCAGGGGTTGTAAATATAATGGAGTTCAGAACTGTAATCTTTCAAATCACTGTTTGACAAACCCTTACTAGTTCCTCCTGACAGTGAAATATTAAACAGACTCAACTTTTATTCTTTTATTTTTCTATTCTAACTTCTATTTGTGATCCTCGGTAACATGCAACAATGCAAAGCTAAATAACTACAGTACATTATACCACAAAAACAACAAAAAAGAGGCACAATGGTTTACTACTACTGTTTTAGGCTAACAAAGTGGATGTTATTTTGAAGAAATATGGATTTTTTTCCTTTGTTCCTGAGCTGATGTGAACAGCACAAGCACCAACTACAATTGTTGACTGGTGAAAGAAATGTGGAAGTTTAAGTGAGTTCTGCACCGCAACTTGACAGCGTGATTGTGGAGGGTTAGGGTTAGGGTTTTCATGCTTCTGCATTAGAAAGCAGCGTGACCAGTATTATGTAGTTACTGACGCCTATGTTGTTATTACAGCAACCTTTGCAGACAGGTTAGTGATGTCTGGACACACAAATCTGATCTGATCACTTGCAAATAACAGTGTGGACACCCTGTCTTAAAGATCTGATTTGAGAAACAATTTAAGGAACAATTTGAGACACAGTTAAGGCTCAGAATGTCTCATCTATAAGAATCTGGAACACTGTCTCTTCTCTATTCATTCATATAGGTTTTTACTGTGTGTGGAAAACCTTTGGGTACACAGGTTTAAAACTCTTTCAAATTCATGAAACCTTTCTTAAAACTTGTACCAGAACATGTATAGTAACACTTGCATGCAAACTAATGGTATTACTCTGAACAATATATGGTGTGCCTTGCTCACACATGGATTGGCTGTGCCATAAGTCTGTAAATGGTGTAGGAGCCAAGAAAAAAAGCCTATGGTTCAAAAGGTTAGCAGCTATTGTTCCATTAAGAAGATATTAAGGCTTACAAGGGTGTTTGCTATGATTGACAGGCTGCCACTCTTTTGTCTAACACAGCAGTGAGCAGTAAACCCCAAATGTTTCCCTAAAAACCAAAGAGGGATATCACAGTTGGTTACTTCATGTTTGCCTGCAGTCAATGGGACAACCAAGTAGGAAACAGGCTGTATTCAGGTTTTTACTTCACCGAGTCATGCTCTGCCTTGTTTAACTGAGTGAAAGTGAATAAACATTCTAAAGTGACACACAAGAAGCTGCCATGGGTGAATGCAGGAGCAATTAGTTAGCCGTGCAGACCTAAACACCTTGGCAAGACTTGCAATCAAAGAAAAACCTGTTTTGAAAGGCATTTGGAAGACATTGCAGCAGCTCTGCACACTGATGAGAAACATGTAACAAACCAACTGAAAATGTGGCCAGTGCTCCATGTTTCACTTCCCCCGAAACAACAGTGGTTTGTACTGGAGTAGTCACATAGCATGGACAAAGGGCCAGTAAAGTCTCTTCCTCATATTCCACTAGAGGTCTGCATGCAATCAGTGATTGTTGTTGAATCAGTGTGGTTTCAAACTGAATGGGTTGTCTTAAGTGTTGCCAGGAGACGGCATTTCAGCTGAGGAGCCAGTTTACCCCCCGAGTGGGCTTTATTACAGCAAACCAACATGTTGGCAACTCATGTTTAGAGGGATCCTAGCAGGCTTCACAATGCAACCAAGGATATAAACTGTTTCAAAATGGAAACTTGAGGATCAAACAAAGGCAGGACAAGTTTGACCCCCACCCTGAAGGGTGGGCCTGGGGAGTGAAAGCCTGTCAACTGGGATTCAGAAGGCAGCGTCATTCAACACCATGGATGTTGAGGAGCAAGGCCAGGATTCCAATAATGGGCTGATAGAAGGGTGACCGAGCAAGAATTTGGGAGGAATTTGAAGGATTTGAAGAAATGGTGATGATGCAGTGTTGTTCAGTGCATATGATACTAGGCGGAATTGTTCAGAGTCAAATGCTGCTCTTTGTATTCAATACTGTGAATCTAGCAGCATGAATCCTTAGCCTGTAGTCCTGTCTGAGTCAGCCAATACCAGAAAAACAGCAGTGGCGTTCTGTTCAGACCTAATGTCCTCTATTAATGCCTATCCTCACTTATAACTCAATGCAGAAACAGCAAATGACAATTCTGACCAACTCAAGCTGTCTGTCAATTTACAGAGAATTAAAACACATTTGTGTCCCAGCAAAATAAAGCAAAAAGATACCTTCAGGTCTCAGATCAACCTCTCAAATTTGGCAGTATCAGTCAAGTTCAGCCGGGTCAGGTCTCAAAGACATTGGCACATGACAGGTTCAGATCACAGTTTTAGGCCAATGCAGTACTCACTTGTGACCCCTCAGCTCAGTCTATGAGTTGTGAGCAGTCCTTGAGTTTCAGTGCTGAAACTAAAACAGCACACATACAATAACTTTACCTACATAAAATATTCTAAAGTTAGCAAAGTTGCCACCCTCTGATACTGTAAAATGTGTATGAATGCTACAGACACATTTCAGTCAGTATTCCAAAAGTATTGAGGATGATACCCGGCCCTAAAAAAGATTGAAAGAAAAGCCTGAATAATAAATAAATAATCAACATCTGTTCCTTTCTTTCCTATCCCGTCAATCATCTCGAAACCTCTCAGTTTTTTTCTTGTGTCTTTGCAAGGATAGATTTCCAACTGGGCAGAAAGGACCCCAAGGCCCCAGACCCATGTTCACTGCATGTTTATTTGTTTTTTGGTCATTTCATTGATTGAAAATGTGTTATGGGAATTTGCACCGGTAAAGTAAAATATCAACTAAAATGAGACAATTATTATGTTATTATGTTGACCTGTTTTGTACAGGGGCCAGTGTCAAAACCTAGTTTTATTGCTTACATTATATTGTGCCCATATGGTACATTTTGCTCAGTAAAACTGTGTTTGATCAAATTAGCACACACTAATGACACACAGAAACCTTGGGGCCAGCAGAGGAGAACTGGTCTCTGGGTCTATCACAAAGCTGTCATGGCCTGCATCTGCTCTTTGCACAGTCTACTTAATGGGAATGGAATGGATGCAAAGGGGTACACACAATGCACAGAGGGCCATAGGTTGTGGGGAGGTCAATAGTGGCCCAACAGCAAGTTTTTGCCCATGGCCCTCTGATGTCAATCCACACTGCTGTACAAACTTGCATGCCTCCCTGCACCCCTTCTAAATGTGTTCTGTTCTGATCCCAACTGCATCCTCAATGTGTTCTGGCTGCATTCACACCTGTATTCACAGCTGTCCACTTGTCACATCTGACTGCCAGCGGCTCATTCCAGTGACCGTGTTTGCATGCGGGCACTCAACACGTGTAAATTGTTGTATATTTACATGTCCATGTGCGCACATTCTGCACACATTCGTATACCAATGAGCAGCATCTCTGGGCTATTTATAGAGGGGCTATATTAGATCACCATATGTGTCAGCTGCTGTTCTCAAAATGGCCTCAGACAGCACGAGCAACAGCAGGAAAACTAGGTGGGAAAGTAGGTAGAACAAATGAAAGTCCCTGCTAACAAGCTCAGACTGAAGGTGCTTGTGTGTGTGTGTGTGTGTGTGTGTGTGTGTGTGTGTGTGTGTGTGTGTGTGTGTGTGTGTGTGTCAGCTAAGCTATGGGTGTGTGAGAGGTTGGGACCTGTCAAACAGGTCCATGAAATATACATGTACGTAAATGTGCACAAGGAGTCAATAACCCTGGAGAGGTTACACACTCACACGCACACACACACACACACACACAGAGAGAGAGAGAGAGAGACACGTGAGCACATGCATCACGCCAACAAGTAGAGCCTGTTCAGCGCAACAAACCTGCCTCTGAGTCACACTTGCTTGTCAAATTTGCGTCCCAGGCAGCAGACTTGTTCCCAAGTGTGTGTGTGTGTGTGTGTGTGTAGGGAGAGAGAGACTAAGAGAGAGAGAGGTGAAGGGTGAGCGCATGACTTATAGAAGGAGAAAGCCTCAACAGCAGCAAGAGAAAGTCAACATCCAGTCCCGCTGATTGTCTTTGTGTGTATGAGCATGTGCGCTACAGGAGAGGCAAACAGATATTTGTGAATTCCTCCAGCAGGGCATAGAGGCGGGCGTTGATGATAGCTGAGAGAAATCTCTGTGCCTGCCGACCAAACAAAGCAGCCCCTCACAGCCTGAGACTGCTACTCAAACTGCTTGTCTCACCCTCTGCATCTATTGGTCTCTTCCTATCTCTCTCTCTCTCTCTCTCTCTTTTTTATTTACTCTTGCCACACATTCCAACTCACTTGATGAAGCAGCGAGCTCCCTCGAATGTGTATCCTTCCTCCCAGCCTGTTGGTAAATCTGTGAGGACAGGGGATTGGAAGAAAAAACACAAGACAGACACATAAGCAGTTGTGCACAGAGATATGAAGCTGATTGCGCACACACACACACACACACACACACACACACACAAACAAACAAACACACCTGCACAGCAATGCAGTGTCTGGACCACAAATAGCTAATTTGGCTTGCACTCTTTTATGCAATTCTGCGCTCCCTCCATAATACCCAGTAGATATGTAAGGATTCCGTCTCTACGCCTGCACTGCTCAGCGTCCAGCTGTTTGAATACAGTGCTGATCTACATGCAACGATGCCATCCCACCCGTCATCCCTTTCCCGACCCGGCAGATGTGGGATTTATTTTGGAATATCGGCTTTGCACTGACTCTCACCAGATGCGCCGTATATATATATATATATATATATATATATAGCCTATTCAAGCAGCCTCGGTGCCTATACGTGCTTGGGAATTCGTGCCGGGACTTGCAGCAAAGCGGGTTTCAGTGTGTAATATGTCAAATGTCACTGCAGGGAATTGGCTCCGAAATCGGTTCACGCCTACGTGACGGAACTTTTAAAAAGTGTGTCGCAAAGTGTCCAGGTGGAGCGAACAGGATGGGGGGGGGGGGGGGGCGCCGTGCGTAATGGTCCGCTAGAGTAGAGCGGAGCAGGGGAGGCTGTTGCTTTGCTGCAGAGAAAAGAAATCTCCCCTCATCGTCTTCCACGGCTCTCTCCGCAACTTGTCGCCCCTTTTCCTTCACCTTGACGCGCGGACAACCTTTCCTAGGCGCTGCGCGGGCGCGTGTGTGTGAGGGTTTTCGCAAAGATTGCAGAAAAACACATTCTCGGATTTTTTACCTGGAGTTTTTCTGTGCCCCGTGATTACAGCTTCTCCAGTGACAGGATGCAACCAGGTGGTACTCTTTGCCTCTTCGCTGTTGGTGGAAGAAAATGGGGGAAAATGTGAACAGAGAACCCGCAGAAAGACAAACAGAAAAATGCGTCGGAGAAATAAGCAGTGCGTATCCTTAAATCCACGTATCCACGTGATATTTACTTGATGAAGAATATGCGTCCATCCCGAGTCACACCATAACTCCAAGAAGAAGGAAGGCAGGAGAGCCAGTCCGGCTTAGGGTCCGCCGCCATGTCTAGTTGAGCTCTACTGCTCTGTTACTACACACAGAGGCTGGAGTGCGCGCCGCCGTGCCAGGCGCGAGCGAGAGATTCGGCGTTCACGCGCTTACAGGAGATGCGAGCGCGCCCAGAGGATAAAGACACAAGCAGCAATGATTTTCTGCCAAGCGAAGGAAGCCGGTGAGGCATCTTTTTGGTGGACGTCCTAGTGAGTGTGAGATTAGATTGAGAGTTCACTATTAAGATGACTCCTGTACGCGCTGCACGAGTCGCTCAACTGTGAGTTTATAACCAGTCAATCAATAAATCCATGGATAGTTACATTGCAGCAAATAAATTCAAATGAGATTGACAAATAAGCTCAATACTAAATTAAAATATAAGAAATATGCACAGAAAGCTTATTACAAAATGCTGAAGTAAATAAATAAATAAATAAAAATATTTTACAAGAGTAAAAAAAATTAATTGGATAGAAAATACTGAAGGAGGGGATGTATCACACACACATATAAGTATGTGTATGTGTGTATATGTACAGTTTGTACAAGTATATGCGTGTTTATTTATGCATGCATGTATCTTATTTTGATATATGTGCAGGGTATAGTGCATATTTTTTACATGATATATGCACATATAACTTCACTACATATAATTCATTCACACTTATTTTATTTCCCTATGTTGCCCTTATTTAATTTATTATGTATAAAACACATTTGCCATATAAGTGTGTATGAAAAGATTTTCATCTGTCCTCAAATCCTCTGGTTGAGACCTATTTCTACAGATAGAAAACAACATAACGTTTGATATTGAGCCTCTACAGCTTCAGTTCTCCTTGCTAGAGATTTTCCAAGCCAGTAGAAGTCTACTGTAGGGACGAACAACATTCTGCCAAAAAAGATATTCTCTTACAGCTTCTTAAAATTACAACTTGTCCATTCCAGAAAATTGCTCTCTTAAATTTACATTCTCCAGTCCTCAGTAAACTGCTCCATTGTAATACAGACTAACAAATTGACAACAGACCTACTTTTGAATCAGCCCGCCTTGACAAATGATATGTACAAATAAATGTTATTTGTCATATAATGTCAGAATTCACCTATTTCAGTGTCTGAACAAATACAGACTACAGTTTATGGAATACATAGAAGGTAAATGCAAGATGTGCCCAAATAACCAATCTGACAACTTCTACCACACTTTTTGGCTCTGCACAAATATACAATCTTATTGTTTGAGGGGCCATTAATCCCCTTCACTTTGCCTTGCACACATAAACAAGAATAAACATTTACCATTTACCACATAATAAAATCAATTTCTGAGTTACTGTAAATGCTACTCCTATGCAATGTTCTGCAGAGAGAGAGAGAGAGAGAGAGAGAGAGAGAAGGTAACCAAAGGGAGGGTGAGAGAGTTGGTGATTACTCTCTGTTCGTTTATAGAAACAAAGTTCCACAGAATGGAATACAATACTGTTCTCTCAGAAACCACTGTACTGGACACAAGGTTCAAAAAGCTGGCCTTTAATGACAACAGAGCTGTCGATGAGGCACTTCAAAGAGCAAAAGCAGCAAGATGCAGCCCCAGCAGCCAGTCAGCTCCACCACCACGAGGCCAAGAAGGAGAAGAGGGAGTCAGGGACACTAGAAGTGGAGCCACAAGCGCCTGCTGTTTGGAAGCTTTTTGATGAAAGAGCAACAGGAGACACCGCACGAAGGAATTCCTCTGCAGACTGGAAGTAAGATGCTATCTTGAGGAGCTCCGTATCCAAAGAGCTGCTGAGCTGGTGTCAGGCCAAGGCCTCAGTTTACCTATGACTTGTTAAGGTGATGGCAGGGAGAATGTGCCTGGTAGTGACATCAGTGCCCTCAGAAAGAATCTTCACCAAAACAGGGCCGATAATAATGGAGCGAGACGAAACCAGATTAGTCCCTCTAAAATGAGTCATACAGGTTCCATTTTGAGTGTAATTTTCAGGTTTTTATACCAAAACACACACACACACACGGTTTAGTGTAAATAATTAATATATATATAAATAAAATTGAATTGAATTGAATAATTTAAGTGATATATGTACACACATACCAATCATAGGTAAAAACATTGTAAAATGTGGCTGAATTATAAGCCAGATGTGATACTAAATTAAGCTGTTTGGGAGCCTAATTTCCATTACCATAAAGTGAGGCTGCAGAGGCACTACGAATAAACGGAACAACGTTGATTCTACAACTTTTGCAGTGTTCCATTAGTAGTTCCACTTCCCCTCAGCCATTGGTATTACGTGACAGCATATGTCGCGTAGAAGCCACTTGGAGAGCAGAGGGAAAGCCGGCGGGGGAAGAGCACCTCTGAAGTAACGATCGTTGTTGACTCGCTTCCTCAGCCCTCTGAGAATCGACCTCACCAAGTTCACCTCAGTTTTTCAGGCAAATGGAATAACAAGATGATGCTGAGGGGAAGTCAACAAGGCATGTTGAATGACTAATGAAACACAGCCGTAGTTTAGGATTAGGTTACATGTCTTGCATTTGCACATTTAATTCAAACTAATTACATGTTACATAAAATTCTTTTGAACTAGATTTTAAGTGACCGCCCGACTACACACAGAATTTATTATACTTAATACCACTAATCAACATTATGACCACCTGCCTAATATTGTGTGGGCCCACCTTTTGCGACCAAACCAGCCCTGACCCATCGAGGCTTGGACTCCACTAGACCTCTGAAGCTCTGCTGTGGTATCTGGCACCAAGACGTTAGCAGCAGATCCTTTAAGTCCTGTAAGTTGCGAGGTGGGGCCTCCATGGATCGGACTTCCCACATCCCACAGATGCTTGATTGGATTGAGATCTGAGGAATATGGAGGTCAAGTCAACACCTTGAACTTGTTGTCATGTTCCTCAAACCAGTCCAGAACAATTTTTCCAGTGTGTCAGGGCGCATTCTCCTGCTGAAAGAGGCCACTGCCAATAGGTAATACCATTTCCATGAAGGGGTGTAGTTGGTTTGCAACAATGTTTAGGAAGGTGGTACGTGTCAAAGCAACATCCACGTGAATGCCAGGACCCAAGGTTTCCCAGCAGAATATTACCCAAAGCATCACACTGCCTCCACTGGCTTGCCTTCTTCCCATAGTGCATCTTGGTACCATGTCTTCCCCAGGTAAGCGACACACATTTACCCAGCCATCCTCATGTTATAAAAGAAAACGTGATTTATCCGACCAGGCCACATTTTTCCATTGCTCCGTGTCCATTTCTGATGTTCACGTGCCCATTGTAGGGACTTTCTGTGGTGGACGGGGGTCAGCATGGGCACTCTGACTGGTCTACAGCTATGCAGCCCCATACATTACATATAGGCATTTAGCAGACGCTTTTATCCAAAGCGACTTCCAAATAAGAGGTTTACATAAAGTGCATAGAACCATGATGGAAAACAACAAGATGTCTCATCAGACTTGTAAGGGCGCAACTAACTGCGATTACCATAATTTTCCGGACTATAAGCCGCTACTTTTTTCACATGCTGTCATGCCACCAATACATTTAGGCTTGTCACACCAGACCAATGAAATTACCGAACAGGTCACAGTGGAGCAATGAAACTGTTCGAATCACCGTAAATCAAATGCACTCACACTAAATTCTTCAGATCAGTCATTTTGCACATCAATTCAGAGTTGGCTTATATACAGGTGCGCTCAATAGTTCGGAAATTACGGTAACTGTGTGTTACTATCAGAACCAGCATTCACTTTTTCAGCAGTCTGAGCTACAGTAGCTCTTCCGTTGGATCGGATCACATAGGACAGCCATCGCTCCCCACACACATCAATGAGCCTTGGCCGCCCATGACCCTGTCACCGGTTCACTGGTTATCCTTTCTTGGACCACTTTTGGTAACTACTGACCACTACAGACTGGGAACACCACATGTGCTGCAGTTTTGGAGATGCTCTGACCCAGTCATCTAGCCATCACAATTTGGCCCTTTTCAAAGGTTCACACATCCTTAGGCTTTGCCCATTTTTCCTGCTTCCTGATGACAAAATGTTGCATAATATATTCCACCAACTGACAGGTGCCATTGTAACGAGATAATCAATGTTTTTCACTTGCCCTGTCAGTGGTCATAATGTTATGACTGATATTCTGATAGATTTACTTAAAGTATATTTTAAGGCTTTGATATACTTGAAAATGGACAGCTGTTTATTGTACACCAGGTGTCTATGTAAGTGTGTGGATGTTTGCGGACATGGGCTGGCGACAAAATAACAGAGAAGGTATGATTTGAGCTTAACAAGTCATCCTGAAATATCTGAGGGCCATAGCAGATGCTTCATAACATTTTCATACTCAAACATTCAGTGAGCCCTGGTGTCCTTTAGGTTCCCCTTGAACCTTCTTCCACAGTCACTTCGATCTTCTCTTGCTATCTTGATCCAGAATCGGATTAGCCTTTTCCAACATGTCACAGAGGAAAAATCTGGATTCATTTATGTTTCTCATTATTCAGGTCATTATTCTGGTCTGTATATTTCAGTACTGGCATCTCTCTAAAAGTGATCAGATTATTACTGTTCTTTTCAATGAAGGAATGCAGCAAAGTTCTTGTGCAATTCAACAATATACATTTTGTCCAAGCATATCTTTAGTCAGTGGCAAAGTTGTTTAATTGGAAAACCACGTTTCAGCAGTCAACCAGTAATATGGTTTAATCCTGAAATCCCACTTTTCTGCAACAAAGCTTTTATGAGAGCTAATGACAAGGCCAATGTTTAGTAATGAGAGGCTCTTTCAGAAGGCCCTGCCTGTCTCAGATGACAGGGAGCTTATTGTGGAGCTGAATGTTTGCTCAATTATTGATACTGTCAATGTTTCTGTTCCTGTCCAATCACGGTGTCTCAGAGGAGGTCACACTTATTTCTCAACTGGCTGGAAATCCACCCACCACCCAAACATTCTGACAACATACACACGCTTCCTAATGAGGCTAGACAAAGCACACACACATTATGTCTATCCCTGCGGTCAAGAATAGCTCACATACTGAACTAAAACACAGACACACCCCGTTAACCCCCCCCAACACACACACCCACCCACCCACACCCACACCTGCACACACGCACACGAACACACACACACACACACACGCACACACACACACACACACACACACGCACAGCTCAAATGTTCTTCCAGGAGGAGGATCTCCTCCCACCATTATGTCCTGGCAAAATACTGTAAAAGTTGCACAACCCATCACCTCCACCCCTCTGGCCCACTGCCTTACTCACACTCACATTCCTAATATTAATACTTTTCCAATATAAAAAACTATATTCAACTTGCTCAAATGTATTATTGAAATTCTGATCTATAATTAAAGTAAAAAACAAACAAACAAGCATTTAAACTTTCTGTAACACTTTACTTTAAGTCACCCTATTCAGCATATATAAGCAGTATGGTAATTACAGCCTATAATGTAGTTGTAAACAGATATGAGGACATTTTTAGGTATTTATTAAATTTCAGTATTTGTAAACAATAAGTTCTCAGATGAAAACATTTTATATAGCTACAACTGTATACAACAGCTACAAGTATATTTTTATTCCACAATGAGATCATGTGATGCATTGTTAAAATACATTTTTTGATTATAGCAGCTATAAATTTCAACAATAAAACAGGATTGTTGTTCAAACCCAACAAACTTTCCTCAATGAATGAGGATACAAATTAAACATTGATTATTTAGCGTGTATGCTTCCATTTGGGTTTATTTTGCTAGTCTGTGAATGTAATAAGTCTGTTTGAGCTTTTGCTTTGAAAGCTCATCCACAGTGAAATTTTACACTGCTTTAATATGACCATTAAACGGCTTTACAAATCTAAGTCTGTATTACATGGTTAAACAGTTGGTGTGTGTGTGTGTGTGTGTGTGTGCGTGCGTGCGTGTGCATGTTAGTACCCCATACAGAATAAGACATTTGTCTGTGTGTGCATGTGTGTATATGTGTGTGTGTGTGTCCCAGGAGGCCTCCATAAAGCCATCTAATTGCTAAGCCCCTGTGTTAAAGGAGGCAAGTCCTTAGCTGATTAGAGGGCATGTCGGCGCAGAGAGGATTGTTAGACCCTCGTTCAGGCTGTGGAGGTCAAGGAGTATTAGGGTCTAATGTATTACTGTAGTGATATAGTCAGGGCTCACAGCTATGAAGCATACTTTGACAAGTGCCTGGAGAACCATTTATTTCAATGACAATAACTTATGTGTCTGTGTGGATCCCTCAGAGGCATGAGGAGTGATGGTGAGGGTTTGATTAAAGGACTATACTGATTTCTGGGAATGTTTTTGACCTTCAGTTACAAATCTTGCATGCTGTAACAATCCCCTGCCGACGTTTTCAAAGCAAACCAGCATTTTAGATGTATTAACTTCGCATGTGCGACAGGCAGAGATCATACCATCGGTTTAAAGCAGGAAGGGGGCTGAGGGTCTACAGTTGTGAGTGACTACCTGCCCCTAGCAGTTTTAACTCTGGCCTGACACTTCAGTGCTTCCCATGGCCAGTCTAGGCATGACAGGAACTAATCTCAGGAACTAAACTGGGAACAAAAATTCTTGTGTGCACATTCAATTCAGTTTTATTTATATAGTGCCATATCATAACAATGTTATCAGGGTACTTTTTTATTTAAAGCAGATCTAGACACCATGAGCACTAGGAGACGGTGGCAAGAAAGAACTTTGAACAGGTAGAAACCTCAAGCAGAACTAGACTTTGTTGTTCTTCATCTTTATTGTGGTGCTATGATGTTTGAGTTGCTATTTATTTAGTTGAGCTTAAGAACACATAACCTGTGATGATTACAAGACCTCTCCATCGCTGCATCCTCTTTCACTTGTGCTCTCAGCTCCTTTGCACATACAGTCTGCTTGCTTACAGTGAGTGAAGCTGCACATAAGTTGTAGCAGACAGAATTTTGTGTTTGATCAGTGACCGACGTTCAGCACAGCAAACCGATAGTTCCATCACAAAGTGAAACCAACACAGCAAGGACCAGGGACTATAGGTGTTTTTGGTTGGAGCCCCTCCTCCTACTCCTACTTCAGAGTAGGTACTCTCCCAGCACAGGACAAACCTTGATTGACATTTGCTCATATCGGTAGCCTTGAAAAATGGAACAAAACATGGACAAATTAAGTCCAGCCTTTATTGAGCATATATGTGATTGGGGGATACCACCCCATTTTGACTCATCATAGCGAAATATAAAAATCTTGTTTGTGACGTTATGAGTGACGTTGCTATACCAGCTTTCTTCACTTCAACAACTTCCTACTGGCAGTGTGAACGTAAACAGAAAACTTCGAAGATACGTAGATCTCAAAGGAGCTTCCCAGTTGGTAGTTCCTCTCAGGGAGTCCACCGAACTGAGCCAGGAGTTGGTTTAGACCAAAACAGAGCCAAAAGGAGATTGAATAATCAATGTGCATTCATCAGGCGGACACAAACACAAAGAATGCTAGTTATGCTCAATGTCTAATGGATGTGTAAATAGTCAACTGTTTGCGGTCTTTAGAATAACCTTATAAGTTTATAATATATTATTGTCAGGACACAGGGAGTGGGGACCCAAATGCAGACGCAGGCAGTGGTGAGATGAAAAGTATCTTTAATGGAGGCTACTTACAGAAAACACAGAGTCCAGCAATGAGCAAACGGTGACATCAACACGAGGGTATGGGTAACATGGGGAACACAGGCAGGATCACAACGAAAGCTTGGACCAACATATCACGCAGTGAAAACATGATGGACCGACGCAGAACAAAGGGAACAACGATGATGAGAACAGAAACAGGTGAGTAACAAGACACAGGTGCAACACATGAGGCTGAATAACAGGCAGACACAGACAGGAACATGAGGATGAAACAAACATACTTTCCAAATCTAACAGGAAACACAGAAAACCCTGCCAGATCATGACAGAGACAGAGTGTATTAGAAATGACTTGAGGGGAGTGACAGTAAGAGCGTATACTGGATGGTGGTAAATTCAGATGTTCTAGATGATAATGCTGCCTTGTGTCCTAATGAAAAAACCCAGATATTATCTTGCTTCTGGAAAATTCTGGACCTCTTCTCTTTCTCCCTCCCTCTCTCTCTGCTTGGTGGGGAGTAAAGCCACTTCCTCTGCTCTTGAAGGGCCCCTAACTGGCTAAACACAGTGGGGAATTAGCTTTAGCTGCTCTTTGCTGCCAAAGTGTCCTCGAGGTGTGGAGAGGCAGCAGGTCTGTCCCTGCTCCCTGTTGGACAGTCTGCCCTCCATCTACTCTGCATGGACGTCTGGATTCCCCTCCATCCTGCCCGCCTGACTGCATCTCTTCTTACCCGTCAGTCTCCACAACCGTGTCAGCTCGCCTGTCTGTCTTTGTCTGGCCAGCTGTTTGTCCAGTCAGTGTATTATTTGTATTCCATGTGTATCTTTGCGCTGGTTCAGCTTCTCTCTGTCTTCCTCCCTGACAGCCTCCCTCTCTCATATCTGTCTGCATGTTGATGCTGGGCACCTCTCTCTGTTTGACTACCTCCATTTTGCTGGACGCCTCCTTTGCTTGCCGCCTGTCTGCTTCACTGCCTCTTTGCCTCTGTTCTGCCCCAGTAAAAAAAAAAAACAAGTGTAGAGAAAGAAGGCTCAACCCCACCCAAAAGCAACGTTACTCTGTTATTCACAAGGCAACCATTAAACTATACGTTTACAGTTTGACTGCTCTGTGTGGGTAAATTTGAGTAACTGTGTTTAATTTAAAATGGAGCTGAGTGGAGCACAGAACAATGACACAGACACACTTCTAATTAAGGAATTAAAGCAGCTTAGGTTTAATTTGTAACAAGGTCCGTTCATCAGAGAATTTAGCTTCTCACCTGGAGTTGGCTGTTGCTGGATGCATTTCTGATTCACAGATGGCGTGATCTACGTAATCTTTATGTGTGGTGGAACAATATGATGGTATTATTGGAGCAAAACAACTGAGCACCTTTGACAGTGGAATTTGTAGTTGTAGAAAATAGTCAAACACGTGTAACAGTAAGTTTACAGAGAAAATGCTTTACAAAGTAGCAAACCTGTAGAATTGTCTTTTTCTCCCACAAACACAACACAGCAGTTACACCATCTCAAATTCTTCATTGCAGGTGCACAAATCCTATGCTATGAATCAGAAATTAAGAAGATCATACGCTCACATTTTTGCTTGCTGCTGCAGTGAATAAGGTGCGAAACACATCCACACAGCTGTATCACAAATACAAATCAATAGCTACAATTGCTTGAATCTGCAGTATGAGTCTTAAACACGCTCTCGCTTTTGCACAACATAGCTCAGTCAATGTGGAGCGAAAGTGATTTGTGTAGCACATTACATTGTTGAGCCAGCGGTCACCAGAAGGAGACAGTAATGCAACGTCGTGGATGCCAACTGCCTGACTTGGCACCCAAAGAAGAAAAAAATCCCCTTTTTTTTTTCCTGTGACATCACTTGAGAAAGAGCTTTTTCTGACCCAGCAGAGGAGCTGGCACCTGATATTTAATGTGTTGTGTATGTACTGTCTCCTTCTGGTGACCCCTGGCTCAACAATGTATTATGCTACAAGTACCCAAATCACTTTTGCTCCACATTGACTGAGCTATGTGGTGCAAAAGCCAGAACTACAAATATATTTGTTAGAAAATGTTCTACAGGTGTGCAACTCTCATTGTATTGATGTGTTTCGCACCTTATTCACTGCAGCAGCAAGCAAAAATGTGAGCGTATGATCTTCTTAATCTGTGATTTATAGCATAGGATTTGTGCACCTGCAATGAAGAAGTTGAGATGGTGTAACTGCTGTTTGTGGGAGAGAAAAACTATTCTACTGGTTTTCTACTTTGTAAAGCATTTTTCTCTGTGCCTTCAATTTTTTCCACCTTCACAGAACAACAATCAGCTTTTAGCAGCATTGTTTTAACCTTCAAGGGACACAGTGACATTTTACATTTTACTGTTGTATTTTTTTGTCCCAACCCTAAAGGCTACAGGGTATTTATAGCAGACAAATGCCCTGGAGATTCACTGTCATTGTACTACTTTTTTCTACTTTTTCTGTCTCAATTTCGAATGCAACATAATGAAATGATTTCAGACCTGCACACTTCATGGGTTCATAACATTTCTTGCTTTAATATTTATAAAGTTTAGTCAGGTGGTTGATTTCAGAACATTAGGCCAAACTGCCCTGAGCCTGAATCTGAACATTTGATCTGTTTTAACATTTGAAAAACAGTATGCCATAGAAATGTATTGTTTCTGTAAACTGCTGTAGCTTCAAAATGGGGCTTCAAACCAAACCACAGTAACTGCACCGGTGCTGCGTAATCTCTGGTATCTAGAAGCTGCTGTTGCACTTATTGTCACAGAGAGAAACAGCCAGCTAGACAACTAAAGCAAGAAAGCTGTATCAAGTGAAAGTGGGCGAGATGGCCATGGCTAAGATAAAACTTAATTTAATAGCTGATTATTCCCCTAGTTGTGAATGAAAAATATCAGTTTTGATGAATTTATAACTTTTGATTCAGTATAACTAAGTGGGGCAGAAGCGTAGCTTAATCCAGTCATCATGGAGAAAGCTAAACATGCTAAGGGTAGCTCAGCAGATTTCTAAATCACATATTTAAAGTAAAGTATTTTATTTGCTTGATTTCAAGGTAAATATTAGTAGTAGTAGTCCCTTGTTAAATAAAATGCTTCTTCTACACAGTAAAACTAAAACAGCAATATAACTGGACATAGAAGACATAAAGCAAATCAGACAACTTGTTGTTAGTTGACTGAAGTGCAGAAGCTTCTTCCAGACTGCTGTGTTTTGGTCCTGATGCTGTTTGTTGGTAATGGGCCAGACAGATGTGCTTGCTATCCATCAGCCCACAACATCTTCCATGTGTCACTGACAGTCTATTTCCCCGTGGTGCTGCCTCTCTTAAAATGTGTCATTTTATTGTTCTGATTTCTCTCTTCTCTAGGGAGTGGAATATGATTTCACAGAACATTAAGTGGATGGGATCTAAGGGAATAGTGTGCGGACTGAGAATGGTGGTGGTGGAGAGCGGCAGTGATCTGGCCTAATTAAGCCCTCTCCCCATCTCCTGACTTACACCCCCCCTCCTCCACCTTCACTCCCACCCACTCCAACACTCCTCTACCCCCCACACTCTGATAGGTTGGTGACTTTCACCGTGGAGTGTGAAGGGCGAAGGAGTACTCCTCAAATCATAATCCACCTGACTTTGGGAGAAAAAGGATTAGTCTAGCAGTAGCCTGAGCAGCCATGCAAAGACACACACTTTAGCATCCTGTGTCTGTTTAACCCTATATGTCATATTAAGACGCAGAGAGAGTAAACATATTAAGGCATCAGACCAGTAAAAGCTTATTGCTTCATGGTCTTGGTGGACTGAAATTATATCAAGCGATGAAGCTAAAAATCAAAGCACTGCACTCCATCCAACCACTTTAAACACTGTATGATGCAATCTGCTGTCGGTGGCTATACATTTGGGATTTACATATATTTCATATGAAGGCGTGACCTCATGTTTTCTTAATGGCTCTGACCTAAGTATCATTGCACGGGTGAGTGGCGCCAGGTGGGTCTAAACTAACCTTTTTTTCCCTCTGGCCTACGCAATTATTACCCAATCGTTTCCTTTCATTAAAAGCAGGGGGTCCTCCACTACATTGAGACAGAAAGGAAGACCTGCAGAGGTCAGGCAGGGATGAAGGCCCCAGATTCAAAACACATGCTCGAAACGCCCCCATTTAAATGACGAATGACTGTGAGTGTTGGCGTCACCGCCATGGAGGCACGGGAGAGGCGGAGGGAGCGGGAGGGAGAGAGTCCTGCAGCTACAACACATGCCCCCTCCTGCACATCGGGCACGGGCTCGGGCAAGCGTAGGGTGATTGATAGCGGTGCCAAGACAACATCTCGTCAGGGGCCCAGTGCACAAGGGTGCCTAGCAGAGCAATGATGGACGAGCCCGTAGACGCTACATAAAAATCGAACCCGGCATATATAACACATTCCCCAGCTCCCTTTCTTAACCTGTAATGTATAGTGATAGAAATTTGTTTCGCAGTCCATTGCCACGGACAGTGATGGATGCCAAAAAGAAAGAGAGAGAAAGTGGAATAGAAGAGAGTCTACGGGAAGGGGGGTGGATTAGGGGTGTGTGTGGGTGTGTGTGTGTGTGTGTGCAAACACTGTGGGAATCAGTGAGTCCTCTGTTGACTGTTCTGTAGTTGTACATTTTTTTTTCGCACTTATATATTGATACAAAAATACCTGTATAGAGACAAAGAAAAGTGTTGTGTTATGCAGTGCACTCTGTTTTATCTCTCAGAACATTTACTGTTTATTAAGACGAATATTAAGGTATTATCCCACGCAGTTCTGTCAGTTTGTCATTATTTACTACATGGTGTATGTATTTGCAACTTTTTCCATGGCTCAGTGAGTTTAAGTGCCTACCATGTTTGAGCATGATATATTTAAGATCATCTCATGGTCTTTGTCACATGTTGTCCTCATCTTACTTTATCTTACTATGTCTGTTAATAGGATCAAAGAGAAAAACAAATGCAATGTGTGACTTTTGCAGGTGGCTCTGAGCAAAGACTTGGTTGATGCTATTTAGAAATAGTTGAGTGGTGGTGTTTTTTAAGTTAACAGCCTATTGTCTAACATAAATGAGAACACGTGTGCTGTTACATGACCTATAATCTCTCCCAAACACATGCACACATGCAATGACAGACATGAGTGACCCTGTGCAATTTATAGACAGTTTTCTAATTTGCAAATTATTGGTTTATAAATAAAACAACTTATTATTATTATTATTAACTAGTTAATACATTTGCATTTAAATTACCCACTTGAAAGAAGTTTGTAATAAAATGATTTATATTGGCAAAATAATAATTATGTATGCTAGTATTGTCTTTTAATTGATGGATAGTTTTTCACTAAATAATGTGATGTACTGTACTATGAGTTTTAAAATGTTTTGTATAAATTAATTAATTGATTATAACTAATTAAAAAGTATTTTTTTATTCTGATGGCATAGCCCAGCCATACGCATGCCGTCTCATGTGTATACTGTTTATACCTTGTTAATGTGGACTCACATACCTGCATGCACACACAACACCGACCACCTTGGTGCATTGTTAGCCTATCAAACTGACTTATTGTCACGAATCTCCCTGTGACTGATGAATATTAGATGGGAGAGGATAATACCTTGACAGAGGGGGCCTCCCCCCACCAAGGCAGGAGAGGCTGCACACTCAGCAGTGAAGCGCTGCCCACTGAGACCAAACCCCGGCTGCTGAAAGATTCCCTTGCAGTTGTGAACAGGATGCTGTATAATTGAGGGTGGATTTCATGTAACTCTGAGAGTGAGAGGAAGTGTGTCCACGTGTGAGTCCATATTTGAGCATTTGTATGGCAACGAGAAAGAGAGAGGGATGACGAAAAGAAGTATTCATCTCCATCTATCTCCATAAAACTCCAACTGGATTTTACAGCAGTTGCCTCTTCATCATGAACTGCGATGGATTGTATTCCAAAGCTCCGGCTGTAAGAGGAGGATTTCAGGACTTACATTTTTTTTGTTATGTGAGAGAATGACAAGGAGAGGAGAAAGCTGTGCATCAGAGATTTTGTATATACATATGTATGTGTGGGTTTGGAATACAATCCATGCATTTGATGGGCTGTGTGTATGTGCACAATTGCAGTTGTACATATGAGGATGAAAAATGTAATATGGAATTACTTTAATATTAATATTAGAATTACTCAGCATATATTTGTCATAGGACAGCTTTGAGCTTCTTTCTCTGGTTTCTAAAAGCCACAAACTGTGATCCAAATGTAAACAAATGGGTGACCCCACCACCAAAACCTCCTATCAATCTTAAACTGATTGACATATATTTTCATACACGGTCTAAGTCTAGAACAAAACTAAATCTAATTAATTAATGTTTTCAGACACTACAAAATGTTTGATTACAAAAGATATGTTAAACAAGCCTTTATTTTCAATTTGGATCAGTTATGAAACACGAAGTGCTGGTTTTTCATCTGTAATGCACTTCAATAAAGTATGTGGAAATTCTTCAATGTATATAGTCAAAAGAATTACTGATTGGGCCTTTAAGCAAAGAGTTGAAGATTGAGGTTGTTTTGACAATGTTCCCATTACGTCAAGTCAGTCCTTTTTTTAGAAACTGACTAAAGCTTATGCTGGAGATTTGAATAAGCAGAGTGGTAACAGAATCCACCTACACCATATTATTTATTTAACACGGTGTAGTTAAATTTTGATTTGTTTACATCTTTGCTTTAATTTACATCAAGATAAGAAAGAATTAGACTTGAATTACTGATGCTGATGCATTACAAGACTGATTAATTGTATATGACTGAAATGCTCCACATAGCAAAGTATGATACAACCCCCATGTTATCCAGCTACATCCAGGCATAATGCATGATGAACCATACACATGAACACACAATATAGTGTTTCATAGAGCAGTGGGCCCAATTGTATGGAGGACCAAAACTGCCATAATTAAGAATAAATAAATAAATGAATACATGATTCAATAAATGAATTGATATGCCATTAAATGCACCAAAAATAGTATTAACAATAAATATAG
>JAVQJL010047676.1:0-26433 GCA_036024295.1 Nannoperca obscura
ATATATATTTTTTTTTCCTTTCACAAAATGTATGTCGTTAGCCTATAAGTGTGAACCAATTACAAAAAAAATGGGGAAATGCATTTGCAGAATGCAGTTCTGATTGGCAGGACATGTTATGGACATTTTTGCAGGAAGAAAAGCCTTTTCAATTGATTGTCAGCCATGCAAAAGTGAAAAAAAAAGAAAAAGTTAAATGAGAGCTATAAGTTTGTCCCCATTCATGTGTGAAAATAAGGCACAAGCTGTATTCCATTCATGAAAGATTTCCCTTCAGCTTAACCTATTCCTGCGGCCAGCCAGTGGATTCACAAATCAAGTATAAGGCTGGCAAAACACAATATTTTCCCATAGTCGTCAATTCCTTTGAAAAGAGTCAAACCAGCAGTGAATGTATCTGCTATCTGGCCATTTTAATGTAAAATGTAAAAAAAAAAATTACAATGTTGCTGGTACCTGACTATTCCTAAAAGTGTCAGTATTTAAATTTATTTATATACATTACACAAAAGGTAAAGAAAATATTATAATTTTTACCAATTTTGGCCACAGGCAGTCATATTGATATATATCGAATTTTGTGTGATACTATTGTTATTTTTTCACGGTTAGAGATGCATCTTGGTTGTTTAGCAAGTCTCGAGTTCTTGCTGTGGTCTGCTGCCCTGCACTGCACTATTAATAGCCTGGGCAATTCATTAGTTCTGCTGCTAAATAGATGATGTAAAATGTTTTATAATCTAAACAAACATTTAATTGTTATTTTCCTGTTCTGAGTGATGCTAGATTAATTTAAAGTGCAGATAGGATCTCTAATGGTTATTACCATAAAGGAAAATGCTGGTGTAAAAATATGGAACAATTACAGTTTACATTCATAGAAACATAATCAAACTTGTGTAACAATATCAGAAAACATGCAATAATCTCTGCATTGGGTTTTTATCATGAGAGATTATAGAGTTTAGAATTTAAACAGTCAAAATGACTTATGGTAATTCTAGTAGTTATGGATTTCTGGCACTTCTAGTGCTAACAAGTATTGTGTGTGTGTATCCCAGACTGATATATCTTCTTCCTCTGATGGATAAAAACGATTTAAAACACATCAATGAGCCACACTGTTGAACTGGGTGACATGTTCTTTCATTACCATGAAGGCACACACTGTAATTTATTTGGGCTTGAAAATATTCCACAACAAATGCACTTTATCCTCCTGTTTCTTTGATAACAACTACAATGAGCAGCTATTTGAAATCACTGAGCCTTTTATAACATTGAAACTATATATTTGTGAGCTCTTTTTAAAGATTGACGTCTTGAACAGGAACCAATGGGCTTGGAGCCACAGTCAGGAAGTTAAAAAGTATTGAAAAACACATTGTTGGTTTTAGTCTTTTTGTCATGTCTTTTCAAGAGATTGGTTGACAATAAGAAACATGGAGAATATCACCAGCCTTATCCTTTAAGTGGATGTTCAGTTTTATAATGCCACATCAGAATGTACAACCCATACAGCAAAACCATTCCCAGTAGTTCAAGTTTCAGTTTATTTATCATATGCAGTTAACACAGGATAAACATGCAATGAACTTTGCTGGACAAAAATCGGTCAACTCAGCAGAGCAACAATATAAAATATGAGGTAAAATAGGAAGTAGATGTTTGGATGCAGCATATGAGGGGTAATAATAATGCATGCAAGCTGGCTAAATGCTATTATGCACATCCTTCCAGCTATGCATACTACTGTATTAATAACAGCGACAAGGCATCAGTTATCTGAAATGAATGCATGTCCTCTGGCAACATTTTTTTTTAATTCTTAATGGACACAGTATACAGCAAACTACAATTTGTGACCGGTACACATATGGTGACCGCTGTAAAACGGCAGGCGTGTAACCTTTTGCACAAGCTTGCGTGTCTTTGTCCTCATATCTGAGTGTGGTTTTGTTTAGCAAGCTCCTTGCAGTGCATTTGTGCTCAACAATGGCAGAGAATGTGCTAAGACAGTCAGTTAGCAGGAAGCATGGGTCTCTGTATGGAGAGGGTGTAGGGTAGAGTGGATGGATGGAGCTACTGCTAAATGGCATTCCTCTTGAACAATTTTCAACTCTGAACAGAGAATCCTCCTTCTATGGCTATAAAGCACAATTGTGATCAGAACAAGAGCAAGCCTTTGGGAATCATGCACTAAATAGGCAGAAAAACATCTCCCTTAGAAATCAATAGGAGTACTGTGTCCATGCAATTCTACAAGTCTCCCTGATCCAGACATTTGATTAGGGGAATAAAGAATTAAATGCAATTAAAGGTGGATAGTACAAACTGTTGTCTACAGGAAGAAGTCTTCCTCTTCTTATTCTGTGAAATAAGAGCTTAACTTCAGACTGGAGTCGGGACATGTAGGTACCCAAACTAAGCCAACATTTGCTATATTCTATATAACTGGGATATACCTCAACCACAAGATAAGAACGAACCAAAATGTATTCCTTCCATCAATATTTTAATAACCTTAATGATGAATCAAATATAAGATCAATTCAGAAATCAGTGACCTTTTAAAAAAAATGCAAATAACAGGCCTAAAAAATCTTTACTAATTGGATTACATATATTATCAAGTCCAACTGCAATCACAAAAGTAATTTCTTTATCGCAGTCCAAAATCGTATTAATGTAATTTGTATTATTAAAAAGAAGAGAAAATATATTGGAGATATATTTTTGAAAGCCATTGGGGACACCGAGACACTATGAACGTACTGTTTACTGTAGCCAAAGACAGATAGCATTGTAGTGGTACTGAAGACTAAGATCCACCCCATTTGGCTTAGATGAGGAGGATATCAAATAAATAACAATAGGAGTATATAACATACCAATGTTGCCCTTTTGGGCCCTGATTTTTTCTCAAAAAAGATGACACCCCATACATGTCATGCAATTTACAGAGCAGATCTGTAAGGTGCAGCAGAAAAAAACACATTCCAGACGGATTTAAACACTTTGTAGGACTACATTGAAATCCTTTAAAATGCTTCTATACCCAGTGTTGGGGAGCACTGGTGCTGCATCTAGAGACCTTACTAGTTTAAATATTAATAATTTCCCAGTAGCGTTCAGGGAGGGTAACTTTTTTTTAAAAATCATGTAAAGTTTACAGAGCTGCTTTATCGGGTTATGCCACTAAATGTTATATCACTATATATTAATCAATATATCATTTTTATTTTCTCTCAAAGAAACAAAAGGTTTAATACACTTATTTCATACTGTAGTATAATAATGTCACCTCAAAATAATTAGTAGATTTCTTTATTACATGTATTAAAAGTAGATTATTATTGATGTGAAATAGCCTTAATGTGTAAAATGTATTTTTTTCCAGGTAGTTTCCCTAACACTGGAGACACTCTGATGAAGCTGGACTATAGTTTCCATAAACTATTTTTATGACATATCTCATTAGAAAAGCTGTATGGAAACAAGTACATTTTATAAAGCTCCTTCAATTGTGCAAAAGTATTTTTCCACCTGCTTCCTTGCTTGTTTTTGTCTTTGTTGAAAAAGAGTTGATGCACCAAATGGGATATGGACACACCTTTGCCGAAGAAGTTCTGACATAGCAAACATGTATCTCAAATGACTGATCAGCTGTTTCTGCTGAACCATTCCACATTCATTTGTGCCTTCGTCTCCAGAACAGCTTGAAACATAGCTAATGCTAGCTGACATGCAGAACATTAATTTAACATTAGAATTTAAACTTGCCCAATACAAACTAATTCTCCATGTTTCTCCCGTAGATGGTTACATGGCCACTAGTCCACTAGTTTAGATTCTACTTCTTCTACTCTGTTTACTTGCAAATTACAGCCATACATACACGTGGCCAATCACCAACTGCTGACAAACTACGATTTGCAACAAGCCTAGTTTTTTAGCTCGAAACCAGTTGATGGGAATGCGCCTAATTCGTATTTCTTTTTTTGCGTCTTTCCAAAAGTTTGCTAAAAATTTGCTTAACAATTGAATAGAAACACAGCTTATGACATTGACTCCACAGTAAACCAGCACAACCACTGCAGTTACTGAAAGAGAACTGAGGCACAGTGAACACTATCCACCTCTGTAAGTGAGGGGTTGGAGTTGCTGCAGGACACCGGCAATGCCCTCGTGCCTCACCGTTATCAGAAGCCATGAAGGTAACGTTGTAGAGGTTGTTCTTGACGTAGGGAGATTCTCGGTCAAGGATGGCGATGGTGGAAATCCGACCATTAACCGGGTCAATCTCTAGCCAGTTGGCAGGGTCGTATATCTTGGAGTACCTGGATTCAGAGAGAGAGAGACAGCATGAGAAACTACCACTTTTTTATCTGCTTCCTTGGCTACAGGCCAAGCAGCTACTGCAGAGCTGATATATGGAGGCTGCTGCACTCTCACGAGGCGGCCACAACACATTGATTTATTCTCACTGGAAATTATTCTACCTTTAACAGATTTGAAAATGATATCACAAATATATATTTGTCAGTGGAAACATGTTGACTTGGAAACAGCCCTTACACAGAACAAAGCTCGGCAAATCCCTGTGACTGATTAAATATATCTAATAGAATCTGCTCATACTCATACATCTGCATTGCTGTAACAGCTGAAACAGTAATGTTTCAAAAAGGGCACGCAGTTGAGAAATAATGCAGGAAAATAACACAGGTTTAAACACAGGCGAGCAGAGCTGCCAAAAAGCCACCATAAACCACCCATGAATAGGGAATATATTGTATTTTGTTCATTTTTAATTGGTGAAAGTAGAAAGGCACAGTTATGAATATATGTAGGAGCAGCACCAACTACAGAATACAAAGCAACAAAAAAGAGAAATCAGAAACCAAAATGCTCTCCCTGGCCTGCTCTATAGTGCACAATACACTCACTTTATGTGTGTGAGCCTGCGTGTGTGTATGCGCTTGCATGTTTTTGTGAACACAGTGGCTGTTGCTAGGCTACAAAGACTTGAGCACTACATTTAGAAACAAATAGTGGGATGTAAAAGAAAGAAGGATGGGGACAAGAAGCAAAAGTTCTGCATGCTCGGCGCTCTGTTAGCGCAGTGCTGCAGGATCTTTTCTCCAGATAAGATGTTTTTAGAAAAAGAATCCAGGCATTATTTTTTCTTTATCTCAAAATGGTGCTGCAGCAGAGAATGGCATGCTGCCCTCGCTAATTGAGGAGGCAAATGTTCACCCTACTGAGCAAATGAAATTGTGTTGTTGAATATAGTCAGTGATGGGAGATCTGAACAAAGGAAATGACTGCTCATCAGGAGATCATGGTTTTATGTTTATTACCATATAATCATATAATCCTTTTATCATATATTTCCAAGTAATATCCGGATTTTGGATGTTGTTCGGATAAATCAGATTTCAAACTAAAACTATAGTCCTTTGTTGTAAAATGCGACTTTGAAACAAGTTAAGAAGGTAAAGATAGATACTTGCTCCTGTAGACCTGGAATCTAACATTCCCAAACTACCCAAAGTTATTTTTTGTGACATGCTACTTTGAAACTAGTTAACAAATGTTAACAATGATTCAAGATATTTAAGAGGGTTGTTGGTGACAACACTAACTGTTCCTGTAGACATGCTAGCTAGAGCTAGCTAATGTTCCCAATATAAGTCCAGAATGGGCTGTGACGACCCTGGCAGTCCCAGAGCTTTAAGGGTGATTTTGCTAATCACAGCTGCAGTTCCAGCTACATGAAGATGTGCATTGTACTGTGCATAAAAACAAGATTGTAACTAGTCAAAGGTTGCATTGAATACATACTAATAAGCTAATTTCCTTTCAGTCATACCTTGGCAATGACTTGACTGATGACTATAGTAAATGCAAGGCTAATTTAAAAGATGAAAAGACATGTACACATTTTCAAAGGTTCTTATCAAAGTGAAAGACACATTCAGCTCTCTACTTAAACCTGACCAACATGTAATATTGCACATCTTTTATTTTAGTACAATATTTGGACTTACAACTGAAATTCTGTGAACTCATTTTGAAATGATGAGTCATAGCTTCCTGTGGGTGTCTTACCGGACAGTTTGTCTCATGAAGCGGTCTGGGTCCTGGGCAGTGAAGGTTGTGAGGAGAGACCCGGCAGGCAGACCCTCCTCTAGTTTGATGGACTTGGGGTTGGGGCTGAACTCCGGACTCTCGTTGACATCCAGGATTCGTACAGAAACTGTTGCTGTGGATTGACGAGGCAGGTGGATGCCGCGGGCCAGCGGGACCTCATTCTCTGCCTCCACTGCCAGCATGAAGGAACGGGTCAGCTCAAAATCTACAGGCTGGACAGAAGAAGAGAGGGATTGGATGATAGTGACACGATACGCTGGCAACCTTAAGCACAACACACATGCCACTGTGCATGTGGAGTATCTTCCATATTATGTGTTCAAATCTCTCGCTCCTCTCCTCCCCCCGTGGTGGATATACATGCCCTGTCCAACAGAATTCTGGATACTGGATTTAATATTGTGCAGCACAGGTGGCCCCTAATTGACTGGTGCCTTGAGACAGCAAGTGGTTGCTGTAAACATGGCGGCAAAGAGAGAGAGGGAGCGGCAGCTGCTCTTTGCCTCTGCTGCATTCAGAGTTTACCATGATTCAACTCTTTCACCTTGCTGCCGCAGCTTTCCGTGTGACCATGGCAACCACAGAAAGCACAGCAAGGGAAACGATACAGGAACGAATTGACTTCCTGAATGAAACACCTCTTCACCAACAGAGAACAGACATAGATGGACTTGTATGGATTACAGCAAGTATAGAATGTGCATATCAGGGAAAGAAAATTAAAAGCACGCTGTATGCGCAGAGTATTATAAAATAATTTATAAAAATGATTTACTTCGTCAATATACAGCAACCATCTCTTGTATTTGTTCATTCTTATATATGTGTGTTTGTGTTGTGGGGACCAAATCCCACCTTGACCACAGTGAGCAAGCCCTCGTTGGTGGTGGGGTCAGTGGGGATGGAGAAGCGCCCAGTGGGGTCTCCAGCAATTATGCGGTACACAGCGGTCCAGGCTGGAGTGTGAGGCTGGTCTTTATCCGTCACAGTCAGGTTAGCAACAATGACATTCACCCTGTTCTCATGAAGCTCCCCGAAGAACTGAAGAGACAGAAAACAGAAAACACACCTGTTAGCACTCGGCAGCATTTTTAGCAACAAAATGTCACTTTCAAATTAAACAGCAACACATTAAAACCATAATGTGTGTTCATATATGTTTATTGCAATCATGCATATATCTTTTGTCCAAACTGTTACAATATATCTATTTTTTATTCATATTTATTATATTGTCTTTTATATTTTAAATTGGCACAGGCCTTCCAGAAATAGCATTTCACTCTTGTTATACTGTGACTGCATGAGACCAACGTGCTTCTAAGTGCTTCTGTTTCCCAAACTAAAGAGCACACACTGTTCCTTCCTGTCCAACCTGTTTGCCTTTACTGAGGAAGATAAACATATTGGATGTTTCAATGGCTTTTCACTCCTCCACCATCTGCCACTATCAATAAAAGCTGGGAGAGCTTTAGTGCTGTTTAGGAGAACAGAGCCTCGCCCCTGTTTGTTGTTCATCTAATGGCTAGATGTGCTCTGGCCATGTATGAGATAGTATGTGTGGTCCTACTGTGTCTGTGGTGAATTCTGGAGGATTGTCGTTGACATCAGTGATCCTGATGACAGTGGTGGCAGTGTTAGACAGCCCGTAGGTGGGGTTTCCCTCCATGTCTGTAGCCTGGATGATGAGGGTGTACTGGGTGACTTTCTGGAAACAGAGAACAAAGAGGGTCAACAGCTGGAGAGATGATTCAGATACTCCAGTTCACATATACTGTAGATTAGAGCATCCTACCATCCAGTCCTCTTTGGATGCATGTAAAACATATATTCAACAAGACACAGCTCAAACGTTGCTGCACAGACCATAGTTAGATCTGAATCTAATTAAAGGTATTTGACAAGTCTTTCTGTCAAAGCCCCATTACCTATGGAACTAATGACTAGCAGATGTAACAGGGGATCTGCACACCTCTTGCACAAATGTCTTTAATACTTTAAATAAATCAAAATAAATAATTCCAATGGCAAAAATAATCTACACAATAGATTATACTACATAACAATAAAATGTGTTACAGTTTTGTGTTAAAGTCTAAGAGTGTTCCAGATCAAATGTAATGCTTCCTCCAATATCTGAAACAATAATTCAGGTAAATTACAACACTTCCTTCTTTACTTTGGAAACAGCTGACAAAAAAATCTGCACTCAATGTCCACTTAGGTGCTAGTTCTGGAGCTTTTGACTGTATCACCTAGTCTTCATCAGCAAATTAAGTTTGCCCAGTCATGGAATGGTAGATGATACACTTTCCAGTTACTCTGACCACTTTTGGACCTCTCATCCATGTCTGCCTAAAATTCTCATTTCAAAAAGAATGAACTGTCAAACTCAACGTTTAAGCCAACAGGGACGAGGCGTCTTAAACGTGCTCTGAAAAATGGAAAGTCTAAATGATGATGACCTTGAGTGAGTCTTACTTTGATAGTATTTCATAGTGTGATAACACATCCATCATCTGGACAAACTGTTGAATACTTGGGTTTCTTGTCACACTGGAATTTATTGTAGCAATGTCAATATATTTTTAGATCTCACATTACATTGTTGATAATAATGTCATCATAACTGATTGAAGTGATTGTCAAGGCTATGAAAATAATTAGAGCATGAAAGTTCATTTCTGACCTTGGAAATAGTAATATAATGATCTTAATTGAAGCCACAGTACACTCACTAGTTATGTTTTTATACTAGCTAGTATACAACCTATGTGACCACCTGCTGTCATGTAAGTCCCATTTTAGGTCTAATGATACATCTGCATGAGAACTAAGCAAACTTCATCGGCAAACAAAGCTCCAGAAACAACTAGCGAGTGGACTTTAAGACCCAAGTTGTGTTAAACTGGAATTATCCCTTTGAGGATTAATGCGAAACATGTTTAAAGAATATCCAGACACAAGTGACATGTTGTAATTGTGTTTTAAGAATGCAAAGATGTAAACTTACACAACAAACTTTCAGAAAGTAAGAAGCAGACCTGATTAACAAATCTAACATGCAAACAGCCCGGCATCAGAACATTCTGCAGGATCTACTGATGTAAGAATAAGACGTATTACAAGCTGTCTTTACACTGCAGGACACACTGCGGGCTGGACAGACATTCACAGGCTGAGAAGCAGCTGCTCCATATGGATTTAGGATGAGCTTTACAAAATGTCCACACACACCCACACACACACACACAAACACACACCTCCCGGTCGAGGCCTGCTGCCACAGTGATGATGTCACCAGTCTTGTTGTTAATGGTGAACATGTTGGAGGACGGGCTCTGGGGATTCTGGGAGAGGATCTTATATCGCAGCATCCCATTGGCAGTTTTTGGATCATCCTTGTCCACTGCTGTCACTGTCATCACAAAGGATCCTGCAGGGAAACACACAACACGTCAACACAGATATATGTCAGTAAAGAAGGATTCAATCTACAAGTTACAAGCTTGTGTATCTGTGTGTGTGTGTGTGTGTGTGTGTGTGTGTGTGTGTGTTGGTACCAGGCTTGGATCCCTCCGGTACTGAGCCGTTGAAGATGGTGTGTGTGAACTCTGGTCTGTTGTCATTCTGGTCGATGACGTTGATGACGATGTCAATAGGGTTCTCCACCTGATTCCCATTCAGGTCCACAGCATGGGCTCGCAACTGTACATACACACACACACACACACACACACACACACACACACACACACACACACACACACACACTATGTTAAATGGACAACATGCAGAACTTGTTTTGTTGGGGTGGTTTTGTTAAACAGTCGCCCTTGTTGCACACAGAAGAGATTCCTTCTTCATGGGTTCACTGGTAGACTCAGGACTCTCAGATCTCAGGAGATGAACCAGAAACGTCTCCATTCAGCAGCTCTGTGAGGCTGTACACAGCAGTGCTTTGAGCTAAATGCTAACGTCAGCATGACAATGGCATTGCTATACGTGCTAACATTTGCTAATTGACATTAAACACAAAGTACAGCTGATGGGAATATAATTAGTTATATACTAAGTACTTGGACCTGCTGGTGCCGGTGGATGAAGAATCAGGCTACTACTAAAGTTATTAGAATTCTTCCTGTTGGACACATTTGGTGCCAGTCCATCAAGATGTTTAAGTAAGTCAGGGGATCATCCAGTAGGATTAATCCTCTGGGGTCCTTGACTATTTGTAGATCCAAGAAATATTTGTGAATAAAAACCTTCTAATCATTATTCAGCTTAACAAAAGAAGAAGCTGACTTTCTTAATTTCCTGAGCAACATCATGACTTCTTCAGAGCAGTGCTTCTTCTTCAAGGTGTATCTGTTTGCAGCCTAATGTTCATCAGGATGTGTTATGCTGTAAGCATGTCCCTGCAGGTGTAAGGAATCTGTACAGTGGAGAATGTTGTAATTAATTTAAGCCTTTAAAATCAGCTCAAAGATGGAAAATCAAAAGCATGAAAGCTACTGAAGAAGTGTATGTTTACAGAGCAATGACAACAACATGTCTAAGAATAAACATTTACGTTTTTATATTACTTCAATAAACACAATGTCATTATCAAACCCTCTATGATGTTCCCAATTAGAACAGCAGGTCCATGAAATGTATTTACTTAGCAAAAAATGGACATAGATGCTGAGTATAGCTATTGATTGGCCTTGGACCCTCGATAAGTCATTCCTTTACAGCCTATGAAGCATCTGAATGAGGCTCTCAAAGAAGCAAAGCCTCCCTCATGAATAAACATGCCGGCCAATTCCAGCTCCTAGTTCTGACAACTACATCCAATCACATGAATATTCATCAGACAGCTTAAATGCAAATCAGCCTGCTGCGACTCCAGATTTCCATTCCCCTGTGTGAGCATTCCTCCAGATCAAAAGGTTACACTCTGCTTTCGGAGGGGTATGTGACTGTATTAGATATAGTGAGCAAACACCAAGATATGTCTTCTTCATCTCTGTGCATGAGAGAGAATATATCCAGCAGAGTGACAGCAAAGATGAAAATAAAAACAGGTTTCACCCGTGTGAAGCAGGAGGTAAATAATTTCAAAAGTATTTCTATTTCTTTTAGACCTATAAAGTCTACACAGGGTAGGTGTTAAATTACATTTGCTGTTATTTGGATCCAGTTTTGAATTTCTTATCAAACGCATTATGGTTCAACTTGCCACATTTATGGCAATTAGGTTCAAAAATATTTTAATAAAAAGACTCATTATCTAAGAAAGCAGAAACACTAATAAATAGTAACAACCATGCTGGCTGTTCACCTCCATTTCCAGTCTTGGTAGTTTAAGGTGGTAAGTAGAATAGAAAACCGACAACCATGATGTTGTCTGTAAATTCAAAATTCAAAGCCAATCCATGTGGAGAGTCTTACATGGAAGTTGGAGATGTGCTCTCTGTCCAGAGGCTTGGTGACAGACAGCTGGCCTGAGATTGGGTTGATGATGAAGATGCCGGTCGGAGGCTGGTCAGCCCCAGGGCCCGTGACACTGTAACGCAGCATCCGGTTCTTATCCCTGTCTGAGCGGATCTAAAGGACAGACAGACAGGGGAAGAGTATGTACAGTTCATTTACTATAAACAAGAAAAGTGGAAGATGGAGCTGGAACGACAACTCACACGGTAAGTTATACATAATAGAGTAAATGGATAAAAAGCACATCCTGTGAGAAAGTGTCTGCACAAAATAAACATCTTTTTTTTCACTACTTTGTGTCATCTGCTGCTGTTCATTTTGGAAGACATTGCATCCCAGTAAGCAGAGCTGCCTGTTTAAAAGTAAAAATATAATAATATACAAGTGAAGCTAAACTTTCTGAGTTTGACCTGGATGTGTCTCTTATGTCAGTTGTCAGTGACTTAAAGCTTGCACAGGCAACACTCAAATGCTTGAGGCTGCTGCTACATAACTACACAAAAAGCAATTTGAGTTGAAGTCAAAATAAACTGTGATGCCTGGTGCACCATTAATATCCTGAGCAGTGTCCATATGATCGAAACACAGAAGAGGAAGGCAGCACACTCAAGACAGGTCTGGATGTGCACATTACCATGTTTACAACAAAACAGACGAGGGTGAATATGGAGATAAACTCAAAAACCTTTTAACTACACTTATCATTTCAGGTTTTATCAGCTGTTTAATTGAGTTTAGCATTTTATCCACTTAAAAGAGAAAGCAGTGTTATCTGCAGTATTTACTCCTCATAAATTTCCTGTACGCATGCTAACAGGAGCCATAAACATTCACACATGATCTACATAGAAAACACATTCAGAGGACAAAGTCCTTTTAGCTAACCTGACTTCCTCCTCATCAACACTTGTGCTAGATCAAGTATGATTGACATGTATTCAGAAGGACAGGACGTGAGAGATTTATAGCCTGCACAGTTAGCACAACTTATAATACTTTATTTTTCTGAAGCAAAGATGGGCACGTAATGTCATGCTACAGGAACAAAGGCCCACAAAGTGCAAGAATTAGCTTAAGTTAATCAATAGTTTTTATTTTGAGATCACAGCAATCTGAGTCTGAACCTCAGGGAATTAGTCTTAACAGGGTGTTAGCCTTAGCACTGCCAGAGCTAGCTTTTAGCTTCTTACCATCTAGCCAAGGTGCTATGTAGTGACTGCTACAATAGAGATAAAAATAACAGAAGTGCATGTTGGAGCTTTGGGAAGAGAATCTAAGCTCAAAAGTGAACCTGTTGAGGGCACCCTTGTGAGGTTAACACACCACTTCTCTTCCTCAGGAGCTTAGGTCTGTCCCAACTGTGTCTTCTTTTCAAAGCAGACTAAAAACGCATTTGTTTGCACAAGCTTTTAGTTAGGTTTGATTATACTACTTTACTTTTATTTACTTATTTTATGATCAGTATTTTGATTTGGATTATGTTAAAAAATTTTACTCTTTATATAATCTAATTTTATCTTATTCCCTTTTACAGTTTTACCTTGTCATCAGATATTTCATATATTTACCCTACTTTTATTGTTCTATGATTTTATATATTTAAGACCCTCATGTATCATGTTTTTTATTTTTGTCTTGTCAGGTATGATTCTGCTTTTCCTGAAGCACATTGAGTCTACGCCTGTCATATGAAATGTGTTATATAAATAAACTTGACTTGACACCGACTATGAAGCACAGCGTCCACACTTTGAGCCTGGCCATGGACCTTTGTCACATCTGTCTCTCCCTCAATTCCAGTCCTCTCTCTCTTAAGAAAGGCTTAAAAAAGAAATGAAAAGGAGCTTTCAGTAGCTTCTCAAGGTTTCAAGAGGTGACACATGAGCCAGCTGATGCAGCTGAAAGCTCCAAAAGACAGTTGATGAAACATTTTAGCTTGGATTATGATTATTTTGTCACTACTCACCAAGTTCAAGAATAATATTCCATTCTCAAGTATCACATAGTTATTTCATCTGTTACAGCTATATAGCTAGCCAGATACATGATAAAATGCAGAAAAGGAAAAGGCCATGACACTTCTGTTATGTGTGGAGGTTCTGTAGCTCTGACAGAACTTCTTAGGTGAAACACCTTAGACATGGTTAGGCTTGTCTTCATCATTACTTCCATCCTACCTAAACAGACAACATATGTCTACACCTCTTACGAATGTTATATCTAGAGATTTTTGGACGGCTGCTGTATGTATCATCATCCAAACACACAATGTATGTTGCATAATTATGAAGATAAACACTCACTCCCACTGAAGCCTGAGCCACAATAAAATATCTTGTTACACCAGTTCTCAGATGTCTCCATCAGCTTCCGCTTGATTCTAGAATTCATTCTTAAATGTCCCTACCTGTCTAAAAAGCCCTGCATTGCCTTGTTCCACAGCACATCTCTGACAGGCTTGTCAGACCTGGAAAGTCATCTGGTACATTGCAGGGGTTAAATGCAAAGTTGGTGAAGCTGGTTTTAGATTGTAGGTTCCCAGCTGCTCTCTCTGACTGCATTGGGTATTTGATTAGCTTTTGTTGGGGCTGTCTTTTCAAATTGCATTTGAATGTTTTAATAACAGTCATGGTTGTATGTGCATGTGTCTTGAATGTTCTCAGCTTTTGTTGTGAAGCACACTGTATTAACATAGGAATGAATGTGCTATATATCTGGTATTTTTGTTGTTGCCGTGCTTTAGAGCTACTCAGTCCAAGGTCCTCACAGTTAGTGTAAGACAGGCTTGCTTTTTGTGTGTGTGTGTGTGTCTTACTCTGACTAGGTCCTCTGGGAACTGTCCTCGGGAGTTCTCGGGGACGTTGATAGGCGGAATGACCCAGTCCCTCTTCACCCGCCTCAGAGTGCCATCACCCCTGACAACCACGCTGCGCCATGGAAACAAGATATCTGGTACCTGCTGAGTCAGTGTTGCATCACTGGGCTTCACCTGCAGAGACAGTAAACAAGTGTTGTGTACTGGGCTACACACACACACACACACACACACACACACACACACACACACACACACACACACACAAAGCATGGCTGAGTGCAGAGCCAGCCTGCTGGAAGGCTTGGTGACTCAGGGTATTTCTGACCTCATTCCAGTGGCTTGGATTAATGCTCTCATTATAGTCCCTCTGATAAAGCCCCACCACCTGTCACTGTGTGAGTGTGTGTGTGTGTGTGTGTGTGTGCGTGCGTGCGTGCGTGTGTCCTATGCAACCACAGATCTGCATGAGTGGCCAGTAAGCAGCTACACTGCAGGGTTCACAAGGGATGATAAGGAAAAGGAAGAGCTTCTCATTTACTCTGCCCTCCCACAATTCACCTGCAGCTCATGGGGAGATCAGCCTTGACCTTGGAGGAGGGGGTGGGTATTTTCAGCAGGTTTTTTAAGTCTTCACTTCAATTTCCTTTGTTTGATACAATAAATCTCCTGTCAGTGCCCTTGACCAAGGCACTGGTTTAGAACACTTAGGATGTTTCAAATGCAGAGAACGAATTCCCTTACATTGATCAAAACGAGCTCTTAACGTTTCATAAATCATTGACACAAACCAAGAAACAGAACAAATTAAACATCATTTGCAACCTTAAGTCAAAGAGTAAAGGGAACTGAAGGATACATTTTTTTTGTGATTCACATATGTGTATTGCAGTTTAATTTACAGTTAACAAGAATGATCTGATGTTTCTGGAACATACAACTGCACACACTCATATGAACTCAACATCATGTGTATATGTTGTTATTCCTTACTTTGACTCTGGGGAGACTGATCATCAAAATGGCTTGGACCAAAGTGACTCACATTATAATGTATTTATAATTAATAATCCATTCCCACATCTCCACAACAGTCATGCCACACTCACCACTCTGTTCTGTTTCTCTTTTTAACACACTGTCTTCAATCACTAATTATTTCCAATTCTTTCTCTTTTGTCATTCTTTCAATTGCTGTTAAGCTTCCTGCAAGATGTTTCACATTAAAAGCCTACCAGAAAAGGGGAGGATTGTGTCTTTTCTGCGACAAAGTATTTTAATAGCAAACAACTGTGTGGGATGTGACAATGGGAGTAACTTAACAGCAATCGAAAAACGGTATGACGTGACTCTTATTTTATAAAAATGCTACACAAGTACACATTATACTTAATGACGACAACATGTAAACATGGAGGAAGTTTCTGTCAACAGCAAATTAAAAGAAAGCAGGGATTTACTGAAATATGATGAAATATACCTCATCATATCATCAGGGTGGATTAGAATTAATATCTATATGTACACACACACTAATACTCTTTCAAATAAAAGCCACATTCTCTCGGCAGTTGAAATTCAAAGTTAAGTTATATTTTCAATATCAACAAATTTGGTGGCCAGCATAGAGGACAAAGACTCAAATCAGTATGGTTTAATATACGCTGAACCTGTCAGATCTGTCAACCAAAGAGGGATTTCACTGACATTTGGAGCTTGGTGGGCTGTAAATGTGATGTTTGTCTCACTCTTCAGTTTCATTTGATAACAATCCTGGTGCTGCCTTTCAGCTGAAGGGCGCAGTGCTGACACTGCTCCCCTGGCAAATGACTGGCTGTTAACTGCCATGGCTGCTCCTCATGGGTTTTCCTTATAAAGGATTGTTGACAGCTTTTTTCGCTCTCGCTGGCTGCAGCGAGGAACGCTGATAGCAGCTAAAGCATATGGCAGCTAGCTATTTCTGGGCTGTGTTTAGAAGAACAGCCAGTCAAGGCCAGTGTCTTGTCTAAATACATGCAGAGGGCCTTATTATTGCTGTTATACATGAAACAAACTAACAGATGGCTGTTTGACTCGCTTTGTCTCTTCAATCAGCACTTGGCCAACCTCAGACGCCTGATGGGCTGGAAAAGCTGATTTTATATCTGTACATAGTTCATCCAACATTACTGAAGCCTTGGGGGGAAATAACAGCCCATCATACTCAGACTCTTTAATGATTCTGTTTGGGGAAAATGACTGCTCTCTCAGAACGGCTTCTCACATGCTGGCATCCTCAGATTCCAGATATGCGTTAACGGTGTCAGGTTATGTTAATGATTATTCAAATATCTAACGACTCAGTGACTACAGTATCTGTGTATTGTTAACCTCATGAGCCTATTAACCAAGTTAACAAATGCATTAATGACAAAATAGAGTGCTGCAGGGATGACATATTTTTGTAGGTCAACCTGGGAGTTAGTATCACCCTGGTTGGGTGATACCCGACAAAAAGCCAATGAGATTTTTCCATTGGATTTTGGATTTATTGCAGAAAATAAGATCTGTGGTAATCACAAGTTTATAATATGACATGTAATAAGATATGTAAGACAATCTTCACAAATTACCACTACTTTTATGATTTTTGAAGTGTAAATGCAATCGCCAGAAACAAATAGCTAATATTACGTTAGAAATAAGACGTAATACATAACTTTATCGTCACCACCAATAAGCTCCCAATATGTCATCTGACTCCATGCACTTAAGCCCAACAAGGCTGTAAATGTGGATGAGTTAGTAGATGAGGTTCTGTGTTTGGCGTGATTACATTTAATGTCCCTCACAACCTCTGTTGTCTCATTTAGCCACTTTACAAAGTGGTAATGTTATGGATAAAGATATAGTTTTAGATTACCATTTACACAAGTAGAAACCCTTTCCTGAACATAAATACACATTTATCATGGTGGAACATTAAGAAGCATATTCAACCAGATATTTGTCAGCTTAGCATAGTCAAATAAAGTGTCACACTGTGTGCAATGCTGAGAACAAGTGGGTCTACATGGATACAGCTTTACTTGTGCTACTGTTTTACCTGTTCAGGTCCTGTGCTGTTGACATTTGGACGGACTCTGAGGTGCACTCTAGTCTTCCAGACCTGTTTGGACTGCAGGTCTCGGCCGTAGACTACCACCACGGCTTTTCCCTTTCCCACCAGGCTGAGACGCCGCAGGGTGTAGATCACGCCATCCTCACTCACCCTGAAATCAGAAGAATCTCCATCCTCGAACCACACCTTCCCTTCACCGCAGTCCATGAAGCTCACTAAAAAAGAGAGACAGAGACAGATGTCAGACTGAGTGGAAAAACCCATCAATCACCTGCGCGATGTGATGTGTGTGTGAGGGGTGTGTGCTGTATTGTGATAAGGTTAGACGTCCAAATACCCCCAGCAACCAGTTCACAGGGTGTTTAAAGATGTTATCAAACTTCAGGCTAAATTTCAGGAAAGTTAATATTAAACGATGCCAAAGACTTTCCAACCACCCACAAGTGACCTCAGTAATGTAGAAGAACCTTCAGAGGTTAAACGTGCTCTGTGTAACAAAGGTTCTGTTTACATTCAGTGTTACTCACCAAAACACATTGTGTGTATCCTTTAGGTCTAACAAACTGTGTGACACCATTGGTTGGTTTATCGCGTCACCCATGTGACAAATAAAGCACCACTCATAAAAAAGCTCTCTATAGTGCGACTAGAGGTCAAAACCTCCACAGGAACCTTTATATGCCTGGGACTCCACAGCAGTCTGTTATAACTGAAGAAGTCTAAAGCATCTAAAGCCAGTTGCTTTTGACGTAGCACTTCTAAATGCATTAAGATTTTTCCTGGAACTAAGGGCTTCCACCCAAACCATAAAAAACTGCTTCAGCAGGCTACGCAAGATAGTCCGACATCCTTCAGTTTTACTTTCTGGGGGATCCAAAAGCATTCCCACGGCAGCTCTCTAGCATCTCTCCTCCTAGTTGGACTTTCTTGGAACACCTCCACAGGGAGGAGTCTGCATGGTATCCTGAGCAGGTGCTTAAACCACATCAACTGCAAAGAATGCCATCTTTGTATATTGAAATTTGAAATAACATCCTGGCACCATCCTCCACAACTCAACACTCAAAAGTTGTGCAGCTGTGCAACCTGGGAATGTTGAGAAAGGTTCAACTTGTGTGGCAGCAACAACCTGGAGACAACCAATCATTCTGATTCCACCCTTCATATGAAGGAAATGTCTTGTTAAGCCCCCAAAAAAACTTTTTATGACCAGACAAAATTTTGGGAAAGAAAGTGCACTAAATGATGCCCAAGACATTTAGAAAATTTTCATGGGAGCCTTAAAAGCCCACTGGGATTGATTTTGTTTACCCATCATGAAACAAGCAGATACAGAATATATATGTGAACAAAGAGGGTTTTTTCCCCTTTAAAGCTGCTTATGGGGACATTTAAAGGATTAAAAGGCTTTTAAGAGGTTGAAGAAGAAAAAAATTGATGCTTGAGTAACAGAGTGAAGAAAAAGTAATGTAAAACTGGACTTGCTTTCAGATGAGCATTAGAGGAAATATCGATGGACCTGGCCAGAGAGAGTTTAGCCTGCCTGTAAATCCCAAAGCTGAAGCGGGATTTGCAGAAGTAAAACCATATACGGGGAGAAATGGGACCAGCTTTCAGCAGGAACAGCAGGGTTTTCTCTCCCTGCAATTTTCTCCTCTTTATTTGTCTGCCAAGTATAGCCTACCTTCAGAGAGGAAATAGCTTTTGTGATGCCTGGGGGAAGGTATGCAGCACTGTGACTGCATTTCGCCGGAAATCATCACAAGTTTGTCCGCGGTGTGATTTGAGCAGACACAGCACACTCATGCAGAACAAAGCTGTCAAAGGCAAATGTCAGCTCATCACAGTCGGCACATTAACAACAAGTCAGTGCATCTAGAATGGCTTCTTCCACCTCAGTTGGAGGAGAGAGAGGATGAAGGCTGCAGCTTTGGTTTCTGTCCAAGTACTTCTTTTGACAAGTGATGGAATATCAAACCAGACGGAAACGGAAACCAGAAGTTTGATAAGATTTCCACAGTAATACAAAATATGTTGATGCTTGCTTCATGTAGAAACTACAAAGGCAAACTTGCTCCATTTTCTGTCAATTCATTAATTCATTGATTGGTCATCTCAGCACTAGGGTTGGTTCAATAGCATTAAATCAATGCTGAATCCATTATTGAATTGTCTTAACAAATCAGAATCATTTTGAAACCTTGTATCAAATGTTGTCAAAACAAGTGAATCCCTCAACATTTACATTTTTATTATATATTATTAAACGGTTTAGATCTGTAATGAGATGGCTGACATTGTGCAGTTTTAGGTGGTGGTCTAATTGAAGTTCACAATCACAAGCTATAAGTGTTAAGTGTTTCTTTTCCCTCATGAATGGTCTTGGGCTGAGTACCAACGGCAGCTTGCACTGAACACATTGACTCGACAACATGGAAGACTTTCCTGTTAACATGTTATCAAGTTATTTAATGTTAATCAAATACATCTAATATAATCTGCCACTTATTACGTTTCCCATCTCAACTGGTGAATCATCAATCACATTCCCTGAATATTCTGTACCTTCATGGCTAATAAACAAAAGCCACACTAGTAGCTCTGGGAGGCTGTAACCGTTGTCCGTAAACCATTCAAAAGAGAGATGAGTTGAGTTGAGATATTTCAGTTTGGACCGACTGATCAACAGACAGATACAGCTACATCGCTAGCCTGGCTACAAAAGAAGTTTAAATGCAGATTTGTTGCCATCAGGAGTTTAGAAAAAGGAATCCTATCCAAAATACATCTGGCTATTGTATAACAACCCTACTCAGCACTACTTGTATGACATAAGAAAAAACACTAATGCACAATACTCACCAGCACATATTTTTGTCTTTAATCATTCAGGATGCTAATTTATTCACCTGTGCACATCTCAGCTGATAGAAACAGACCACAGTGGTGTTGTAAAGTTGAATTGAAATGTGCTTGATGGCTGGACTGAAATAGCTGTGATTCCCTGAAAGTGTGTGTGTATCTGCTCATATGTATTCCTGCCCAGAAATAAGTGGGGTAGGAAGTCAAATGACGGCATTCTTGATTTTCTGAGTATTATTTTTAATACATTAGGCTCCAATGTGTGCAGTGTAAATACACTCTGTTTCATTAAAATAATGTATGTGGAGCTTGTGATGACACAAGTCCTCTATGTCTATGTGATTTGTGCTGCTAATCGACAAACCTGATGAAACATACATAAATTGCTTTGATCACTCTACCATGTGCAGAAAATGGTTGACTAAAAACCACTAAGGTTGAAATTGGTCCAAATGGGCTGAATATTAATTTCTCCATCTTTCACATTGTTTGTGTTTAATCAGATCCCGACATTATAATGATGTATTTGTCTAATCAAGATAGCAACATTTTGATCAAGACAATTCAAAGAATTGAATCAATCATACTGTGTTTAGTTCAGTTTTATTTTCAATATATTTACTAATAACAAGCATAAAGCCAAGGAAGTTAGAGTTTCCTCCTTTTTTTCATAATTGTGTCCATAAATTGACATGTCCTAAACATTGGAGTGGGATCTTTTTCTGGTCAAAGCCTCTGCACTGGACACAACACACTTATCATAGGAAACCAGGAGTCTCACTGAACCCAGTTCTTCTCAGTCTGTCCTGAGCCCTGTGTGAGATAATGTAGCACAAAGTTAAAGAACTGATCTCTACTTTAGAAATTCACATCGTGTCTGTACAAAGTGAATGAGATTTTTAATAAAAGAACAAATTTGTCTACATGGCAGAGGGGTCATGAGGGCATTATTCTCATTTCAAAGAGAGGATTAGGAGGAAATCTATTGTTTAATATCATATTTGATCTTTAATATAATGGCTTTTGCTGTTGTCATGCGCATGTATATATATGGCACTTGATATTCTATTTTCAAATCATGGCAGCTCCAAATAGAAATATTTCAAAGCTGCTTAACTGGACAAAGAGAAAAAGACTCAGAAGCCCATAGATGCTGAAATATGCTTTACACACAATATTCAAACAATTACACTATTCTAGTTTCCTTACCAGTAACAGGGGTTCAAATATTAAGTTTGTCCTGAGGGTGGAGTTACAGGAAAGAGAATGGGGTTATTAACATCAAAAAGGTTTATCACCAGGGTGCATAAATATAATCAGAACATGGCAATCTTATCATCATACCATTTTGTGTATTAAGTTGACAATTCAGCTTGACGGTGGTACTCTGAAGTTTCTAAAACAAGGTTAATCCTCTGGAGAACATGAATATGCTCAGTAAATTTCATAGTTAACAAGCAGTAGAACCATCCTTTAAAGGGATACTCTGCCAGTTATGTGAGACTGGATCCTACATTTCTCATGATGCATAGTGTTTTCATTAGACCCTTCCTGTCTCTATTGTATCCTCTGGAGCTGCAGAAGATATGATGCCAGTGTTTTTACAGACTGGGTAGTACTCCTCATAACAAGTCAACTGGATCTTCATGTGTAACATCCGTTATCTCTGATGGCCTCTACCAGCTCAGTGCAAAAGCTTATACATTAGCCATGGTCATGTTCAATAGCACACATGCTGCTACACGATGTAACAACTGTCATGAAATAGAAGGAACTGGGGCAGAACTAAGTATAGGGCATCACATGCTGCTCTGCAGCAGTAGGTGGTTCCAGTGTGCTAATACGGGGGGTCTCAAACCCCCAATTAAAAACAAGGCCCCCCGAAAATTAAGTTAATGTTTTACTATTGATTTTTATTGTAAAATTTAATGAAAGGTAAAGAGAAACAATGTGATTGATGATGTGATTGATGATGGTAAACAGGCAGCTGATGATGCCGGTTGTATTGTATTCTGCAGTGCAATAATACATTGTGACTCCAGCAGTTCCGTCATAATGTCGCTGTATAAACTGTGAATCTGTCAGAAAAGCTTGCAAGGTCAGTTAACAGTTAAATCCCAGTGGGTTAATGAACGTATCCACGCTGTGTCAGCAGTGTGTGAGTGCATGTCTATTGAGTTTGTCTGAGCAGGACAGACAAGAATAAAAATAGTGCATGGCTGATGTGTATAGACAGACAGACAGACAGGCAGACAGGCAGATAGACAGATAGACAGATATATAGATAGATAAGTCAAGTCTCCTCTCCCGGCTCACAGGGGAGTCATTAAATACAGATATGGTGGGCATGAATTACTTCCCGTAGCGGTCTTTATTACAGCAGTTGCAAGAACCTCCCACTGAATGTGCTTTGCTGTCTGACCAGTAGGTTGTGCAGGAGATATGAAACATTGTCCATTATGCTGAGCAGTTTGTGCATCATCCTTCTCTCCACCACCACCTTCAGGGACCCCAACTGAAAATTGTACTTGCAACAGTTTGGTAAAAGATATGCAACATGTTGCTGCACACGTTAGAGGACCTGAGCTTCCTCAAGAAGTAAAGTCTGCTCTGTCCGTTCCTGTAGACAGCCTCAGTGTTGCACTTCCAGTCAAGTCTATTGTCAAGATGGACGCCCAGATATCTGTAGTCCTCCACCACCTAAACCTCTTCCCCAAGGATGGATATGGTGTTCAACGTAGTGCTGGTCCTCCTCAAGTCCATGACTTTCTCCTTTGTCTTGGCCACATTCAAGAGGAGGAGGTTGTTCCCACACCACACCACAAAGCGGTTCTGCAGTTCCCTGTACACAGTCTCCTCTCCATCCCTGACACACCCCACAACTGCAGTCATCGGAGAATTTGTGCAGATGGCAGGACTCCGAGTTGTACTGGAGGTCCGAGGTATACAGTGTAAACATTACATTTAGGCATTTAGCAGACGCTTTTATCCAAAGCGATTTCTAAATAAGAGCTTTACATAAAGGGCATAGAATCATGGTCGAAAACAACAAGATGTCGTATCAAATGATATGAGTGCTGGTGATGAATCACAAGTGCTATAGGTTAGTACATCGCTGCCAGTGGCAAAATCGAAAAGAGCATTAAATCTAGAAACAGATTATGTCCGTTCATTATCAATCACAGTACAATCAAGCTAGACAACAATTCTAATGTAATATATCACACAATATGCTGTACTTTATGGAGCCAATGTGACACATTTGTTGTATTCCTGGAACAAATGAGTCTTTAGTCTATTCTTGAAAGTGGTCAGACAGGTTGATTGTCTGACAGATGTGGGGAGCTGATTCCACCACTGGGGGGTGAGGTAGGAGAAAAGTCTTGAGTGTGAGCGGGGTCCCTGAGAGGGTGGACCGCCAGACGGTTCTCAGAAGCAGACCATAGTTGGCGGGCGGGGGTGTAAGGCTGGAGGATGGTCTGGATGTAGATTGGTGCAGTCCTGTTCACCGCTTGGTAGGCCAGTACCAGGGTCTTGAATCTGATACGAACAGCGATGGGTAGCCAGTGAAGGGAGATGAAGAGAGGGGTGACGTGGGTGAACCTCGGTACGTTGAAGATCAGACGTGCTGCTGAATTCTGGATCTTCAGGAAGGGACGCATTGCACAGGCTGGGAGACCGGCCAGGAGTGAGTTGCAGTAGTCCAGCTTGCAGAGGACAAGTGCCTGGACCAGCAGCTGGGTCGAGTGCTTTGACAGGTATCTCCTAATCTTCCGAATGTTGTAGAGGGTGAATCTACAAGATCGGGAGACTGCAGCAATGTGGTCGGTGAGGGTGAGCTTGTTGTCGATGGTGACCCCAAGATTCCTGGCCGAGAGCGATGGAACGACCGTCGTGGAGTCCAGGGGGAAGGAGAGGTCATGGGAGATGGATGGAGACACAGGGATGACGAGAAGTTCTGTCTTAGCGAGGTTCAGCTGGAGGTGATGTTTACATTACAATGTTTGTGTCACGCTGTTGACCAGAGTTACCAGGTCCGAGTCTCTGGACCCAGTCTGAACCTTCAGTGTCCAAAGGGTCTAAAGTCCAAATCAAAGTGAGGTCTCCAAAACGTCCTGAGGCCTGAACCACGCAGCAGGTAACTTCAGGTGTAACTCTGGTTCTCAGCACTGCAACAGTGGTTCACTTGTTACTGGGGTAAATCACCATGGTAACTGATGCAGGTTATGTTGGCGGTAACAGCCTACTGACCAACCAGGGCTCTTCAACAAAAAAAAAAGTAGATGGTGAGAAGAACTCTTCATACGAGAGATGTGATGAGTTTCACTTCTTGTTTCTGTAAATATTACAGTTTGCTCTTGTTGGTAAAGTGTGACGCTCTGCAGCACACCTGGCATGTTTGTGATTGGTCACATGCTGCAAACCCTGCCCCTTTTATGTGAACGCTCATGGCTTGATTGGGAAACCCAAAGTCTTGTCTGAACACAAACTCTGGAACTTCTTGGCTTCAGAAAATGAGAATGTCTCTCGTGTTTCAATTCAACATAAAACATTTAAAACTTCATTGTAAAAAGTTACAAACAGCAAAATCTAAATTCCAGGACAAGTTTGACCCTTTATGGCATCTGGTTCTTGTAGTTTCGGTTCTCTCACCGGCAGTGGAGGGAAGACGGTGTCCCCGCTGTCGTCAAGCTGGTAGTATGCGATGGTTGGGTCCAGATCAGTCGGCTCGTCCACCGCCTCCGCAGAGAAACCAAACTGACACTCTTTATTCAGAGCTGCCAGCTGACGCCGACTACGACTGAACACAAAGATGAGACTCACTGTTCCTGCACACGGTCATCATCTCATGACTAAGACTGATGCTTCCTACTGCTCATCAACTTCTCATGGCCGTGTGTGTCTGGATTTGTTTACCGTGACCTGAAGGTGTAGTTCTCGTAGTCGTGGTAATATCGCCTGCCAGGGTGGTAATAGGTCAACTGTGGACCAATCAGGTGACGGTTCAGGAAACGGGGCGAGCTTCTGACCATAAAAAAAAAAAAAAACACACAAAATGTTGACAGTTCATCTTGTAAGGTATGAATCATACCCTCCTTCCACTCTCTGCTGTGTCAGACTGGTTCTATCGTATGATCAGTAAAAATAGTTGGTTGCACCTGTTCAGAACAAAAAAAAGCTATGTTTGGACACAACAGTTCACCTGGAGGCTCCATAGCGAGGAGGTCTTGCTGTGGAGTGGTGGTGGTGGTGGTGTGGGGGGGCGTAGGGATCGTAAGTCATGGCTCCTTGTGATGGGGGAGGGGGCGGACGGGGGTGACCTGCTGGCTGGAAGCGGGGGGGCAGGCCAGAGGGAGTCGGGCCTCCGTAGGATGGTGGCGGCATCAGCAGCTCCGCCCCCTTCACCCCATTGCTGCCGCGAGACTTTCTGAAATACCGATGGCGGTGATGACGCTGACCACGAGAGTCCAAGTCTGAAAGCGACAAAGACAGACAGGGAGGTCAGGAGGGCGTAGTGGAGGTCAGGAGGGCACAAGGGTAAGTGCTTAGTGAAAGTTAGTTGGTGATCAAATGTTAGACCCAGAAGAGACAAAACTAAATGTTACTGAAGTTGAAGCTCAAACTGTTTCTGAATATTGTCAACGGGTACAAAGAAAACACCAGATCTCTTCAGAGGGCAGGAAGAAAAGGAGGGAGATGAAGAGAAAGTGGATCTCAGTGTAAACGCACCCAGATCTCCTTTTCTGGTGGGAGCAGCAACGTTCCAGGCAGGAACTGGATTCACTGGTTTCAGATCAGTCAGAGGAACCAGGTGTCTGACAGAGAGGGAAATGTTACCATTATAACGGTTTTAGGTCAATTCAATTCAATTTCAATTCAATTCAATGTTATTTATATAGCTTCATATCATAAAGTTATCTCAGGGCACTCAATCACATGGAGCCGGTCGAGACCAACTTCCACACACACAAAGACCCAACGAAACTCGAAAAGTCAAAACTGGAGAGTGCAACTCAGATCA
>JAVQJL010047682.1:0-10865 GCA_036024295.1 Nannoperca obscura
GCCGTCAGTTACGAGAGGCTGTTTTGAAGCACAACTTTTAGATTTGCAAGCAAAACTTCAGGGTTTGAAAGCAAAAGTTTAGAGTTTGAAAGCAAAAGTGTGGAAAGTTTCTCTCTCAAACCACTTTTTTTGACTGTTTTATAAAGAAACAAAATTCTCTCCATAGAGGCACAGATGAGAAGCAAAGGTCAGACAGAAGTCAAGAGGAAGAAATCAGGAATGCAGGTTTGGGTTTTGGCCGCTGATCTGTGTTTCAACAACTGACCTGCATCACCGGATTTATCCCAAAAAAGCTTCTCTTTAGTGGTTAGGGTGATCAAACGATTGCCACAATCAAAACCAGATTATTCCCCTTCAGTCATGTTACTGCACTCTGTCCTTTAACAGTGGATGTATCATCTCTTACTTTGGTCATATTCAGACCAGTTTGTGTCAAAGGTTGTGGAAACACAAGTACAACAACGCCCCGTGCAGCACAAAGTGGGTCAATTCAAAATCGGATTGGGGAAAGTGGAAAACCCTTGTTTAATTTATGTGTGTGTGTGTGTGTGTGTGTGTGTCTAAAAAAGAAATGGAAAGCAGCTTTAGAAAGCATTTTAACATGAATGGTGAAAGCAGTGCGGACAAAAGCCAGCTAAACGGTTTGTGTCACCACCTCAGAGAGCATGCTCTCAGCAGTGTGGGGGATGGGCCACGCTGTGCTCTGCTGCGCTGAAGCATTTATTGACTGCAGCAGCACTAGGCTCACACAGCGGGCCAGTGGCGCAATGGATAACGCGTCTGACTACGGATCAGAAGATTCTAGGTTCGACTCCTGGCTGGCTCGTGTATTTTTCTTTTTCTTGTCTTGCTGTTTCCCCGAGGCTGAAATGCAGCACTAGCGCAGGTTTTGGTGACAGGAAACAGCCAGTTAGTTTCACTTACTGATTATCTTAGTCAGTAGTGGCAGTATTACTTTACTTTATATGCAAAGACACAATACAAGACGTATTATGGACCTGACTCTAGTATCTGAAGCCAAAAACGACTTGTTTCACACCCATTGGTTGGATTAATTAGGCTTTTGTTGTCCATTTGTGACAGACTGCATCATGCCTTTTCATAGTGTCATTGTGAACCTGTCTCCCACTCAGCCCATTTTGGTCTAACATTTGTACCCTCTCTCTTCTCCTGTTTTCCTCTTCAGATCCTTTTCTCAGCAGACGATGAAATGGATGAATCGGACGAGGAGGACATTCGTCGGCTCACTGGCCTAAAGACCGTGAAGAAGAAGAAGCTCCGCATGGGGATCCCCGTTTGACCTGTGTGCCTAGCTGAACTACTGCGATCAAATCTCACAGGCCCACATATACGTTCCCCAGTACCTCCACAAATTTGATATTAACAGGATCTTTTCAAAACGTAGAATGCCCTTTGATGACAGAAGAATATGCTGTAATTGAATTCCCTTTACTGTTTACTCCTGGAGGACTTCTGTGTTGAACCTTGAATTTTATTTAACACACTGGGAGATATTTTGCAGTTGACCAGGTACTTCGGATTACTGTTGCATTTTTACATTGCACTCCTGGTGTGAGTGGTGTGTTTAAAGACACTGTTTGGGAAAAAGAATCCTACCGTCAACAGACCTAATATTGTTAAATTCTTTATCTTCATATAATAGGAAAATGTTAACACTGGTTTCATATGGTTTTGACTTCAGTGGCAGTCTGTAAGGGTGCTGTGGTCCAGGATTAGTTTGGATGGACAAATCTAAATGGCCACAACAGACCCAACTGCATGCAAACAAACTACCCAGGGACTTGGTTACATGTCATGGTCTAATGTGTCCTCTAAAGTGATTGTATTCCTGATGTAGAGTCCATGTAAGCTTTGTCCTTTGTTTTCACATGCAGACATACCATCATGGCCTGTGATGTTCGCGTGTGTGTTTGTGTATGAGGGTGTGTACAGCTGGACACACCTCAAATTTAGAGTAGCATGGCGTCAGTTTTTGAATCACTGTATTTATGCAAATCTTAACACTTTCCAGCACAGTTACACACTTTACTATTGCATTATCTTGTATGTAATGTTACTCGTGTCAAAGGGAGCACATTAATGCTTGCAGCAACCTTCCATGTTTATCTTCTGACAGAGTCCTTCATGTTAACCTGTTAAACCTTTAGGACTGCAAGCACCACACTTCAACAACCTTCTAATATCAGCTCAGCCAGTGTTGTCTGTCTGTAGACACAAGACTGCAGTCTTGGTTTGTTTGTGACTGTTTTACTGATGTGCTCTGACTGTGTGTTCTTTGTCTTTGAATGTCTTGTCTCATTTTCAGTTGTTGTTTTTTTTTATATATGTTTGGAGTTTTATTTTCGGGCCAAAAAGGTGACTATGCTTGTTCCAAAAGTGTTCTTTATTCCTTCACTCCAACAGGGAGACTAGATATGGGAACCATTTCTTGCACAATTTCCCATTCATCACAACTTGCATCTTTTCTTTTCTGTTAGTGTGTTTTTTTTGTTACAATAATGTGCCTGAGTGAAATTACCAGCAGGTGTTTTGTTTGTTTTTTGTTTGTTTGATTTAGTTTTTTAAAAACGGTTTAATCCAGAGCTACAGATCTTCAGGCATGAAGCAGCATTCAGCAGGCTCTGATGTTAAGAATGTGACATGCACAGACCTCTAAACTGTTAAATGACTGTCGGGAGAAAGAGAGAGTGTGTGCGTGAGCGTATGTGTGCGTGCGTGTGCGTGTCTTTTGTGTGCATGCCAGTGTATATATAAAATATACCTGTATGTACGAGAGTGTGCTGGATGGTGTGACTGCTGGTCCTCTTTAAAGTAAATGGAGGGTGACAAAAACTGTGACTGTTGACTATGGTGATGATTTCATTATGATGGTTTTGGCATGTTTTAAAGGAGGAAACTACATCATCTTGCAGCAGTTATGGTAACTCAGCTCAACCAGTACAAAGAGGGCTTTTAGTATTTTACAAAGTGAAACTACCAGATTATTACAAAAGCAAGTGGTGGAGGTAAATTATCATAATAAATGCTTTTCCAATAAAGGATGTGATACATTATCTTGATAAGTGATTCGTTGCTACTGTAGTTTGTGTTATAGTTTTAATTTTCTGTTTTTGCATTTTTAGAAAAGTGAAATATAATGTATCTGCATTAGCTGTTTGCTGGGTTTCCAGCTACATTTTAACAATTTGGCAAAACCCTCAACAGGCATTGCAGCATTGACACCCCCACCTGGCATATTAACAAGAAAACAACTGGCTCATACATAGAATGTGGAATCAGCTTTGTATACCTACAAGTACATCACAATTTATTTACGCTAAAACAAATTGAAAAATACATGCATTTTTTAATAGAAAAATTAATAAGGAAACGAAAGAAAACAAAAGTGTGTTCCCTGACCGGGAATCGAACCCGGGCCGCGGCGGTGAGAGCGCCGAATCCTAACCACTAGACCACCAGGGAAGATGACAACACACAACCTGTGTCTAGGTGAAAAAAAACACAGATTATGACAGCTTGAAGTATAATTTGTAAGAACGACCGTGCAAGTAAACTGAATTTTGCTTATCCGTTACTACTGTTAACTACTGTGAATCATATATTGATATTTATAGGTTACTGTATAGAGTTTGTGGTTTTAGATGTATGTGCTCTTATCGAGGGGCGACAAGCTATTTTGTCTATTTAAAGAAACGTCTTTCCCACATTGAAATTAAACACGAATACGCGGAAAGCCCAAATGTCCCAGTTTTCCACCATGAGCATGTTTACGAATGTATGGAGCTGGGACCAGCGTTAATAGTCTCAAAATTCAGAAAGCGAAAGTAACATTATCCGTGTTTAAAACGAGACATCTGACAAATTGAAGTAAAAAATCTGTGAGTCAAATATTTGCAAATCTTGTTTTATAGTTACAGGTTTTGTTACATATCATACAATACACGTTTACAAACAATATTAAGACGATATTCACTCCATAGTATTGTGGGCATTGTTTAATATTTACCACTAACACCGCCTAGGCTACACCATAGATTTGGGAAGAGCTGGAGACTAGAGCCTCCCATTTGCCTGTCATGATAGTGTGTGTCCAAAAATAGGTCAGTTTAGTACTCATAGCTTCTCACAAATACCTAAAGGAAGACACACATTTAGCTTCAGGAGTCATGGTCATCCTTCAGAAGCTCTTACAAAATACATTACACCCTTGCTCATCAGCTTAACCTACACACAAGCCTCATTTTTCCATGTGTTACTTCGTCTGTACATGCCGTGATTTCACCCCAGCCTAACACAAGCATATCATTTCTTATATTTGTATGTAAGTATAATGATTTTAAAAGCCACTGGTGGAGCTCAAAGTACAGGCTGTAATACTATACTTCAAGTTGTTAGAGGAGGTTGAGAGAAATATTGAACTGGTCAGAGTAGGTAAACATTTGCACAAGAGACGCTCAAGGCCTTTAACTTTACACTTGGAAAGGCCTAATATGCAAGCACCTGCACAAACATGTATTTTACTATGAGATATACAATAGGTGGCTAATATGGCAACTTTGACAAGATTCAGTGAATAGACAATTACACATGAAGAGTTTATAAATCTCTGAATCAAGACACCGGCGCTATACTCTCAGATTGTAAGATTATCCCGGTTCTATGGTGTGATTGAATGAGTGAGCCAGCTTTCAAACTCTCTCTGCGTCACTGAGTTTCAGTAAGAAAGTAAGAAATTGATATAGGTGCTACATTTCAACACCACTCTAAAGTACACTAAAGTATGTATATCATTTTGTTGTTGTTATTTATTTGGATATAAGTAAATAACAGATTTCTGCCATTGCAACTGTATTATATTTATGTATTATTATTGCTACTCTACCCAATGATAGAGGATCTATTGGGGTTTATGTTCTGTAGGGCCAGATTTGACCTGATGACTTGATGGCTGATAAGTTGTTGCTCATAACTCACATTAGAAAAGCACCATTGGCCCTCAAGTAACTCAAACAAGACATTCCCTCAGGCTTAAATCAAGTTGAGCAGAGTCCCAACCACTGGAGCCGCAGGACGGTGTTGCCGGGTGGTGGTGGTGGACTCTTGATACCCCTTTTAGTATCAAGTCCCGCTCCAACATTTACAAAAGTATCTCTGCCAGGGTCGGAGGACGCAGAGAGCCACTTGTGTCAGAAATTATCAGCTGTTGGCCTGTAAGCTTATCGTAAAAGATGGGAGACCCATTCCAGCTGTACCATCCCTCACGTCACACCTAATAATACACCCTGACAACAGGCAGAGTGGGACAGAGCGAGGCCGCCTGACTGACTCACTGAACCAGGACTATATATATAATGTCAGACTTGCTGTGAGACAAAGACACACACTAGAAAGAAAATTTGCGAATCTACGGTACTGAAAAGAGGTGTCTGTGGAATCAATACAGCAACTTCCATCACCATGTCACAGGTGAGTTACATCCGGTCAAATACTGTTTTGATCATTTTCAGAAATTAGGTGTGACTTAACATTCATAATCTTCCCTTCTTTCTTTACTTCACTCCAGCCAGGCGAGGTGAAGAAGAAGAAGCGCCCCCCGATGAAGGAGGAGGACCTGAAAGGAGCTCGCAGTAAACTGGGACTGAAGGGCGAGGTCAAGAGTAAGACCTATGAGGTCATGGTGGAGTGTGGTGAGTAAAGCTTTTGACATGTGTTTGTTTTATCCCCGCTTGGCCTGTAGACCTCAAATATCATGCTTGTTAATAGTTGTATATAACTTGTTAATAACTGTCTGACTTAACATCTTAATAGAAGAGGCTGTAACGAACTTTGAGTAACGTGATACAGTGCATGTCACGTTTAGAATACTATAGTTCTTTGGCTTCTTCATGTATACCTTTTTTGATTTTTGTATGTATGTGCCAACGTGTTTTGCAACATTCCCTGGTGGTCTAGTGGTTAGGATTCGGCGCTCTCACCGCCGCGGCCCGGGTTCGATTCCCGGTCAGGGAACACACTTTTGTATTTCCTCAAAAGTGTGATTTATTTTGATTTTAACAATGCTTATTCCAATTCTGGTTACTATGTCAGGTGGGATTTTATGTTTTCTTTTATTTAAATGAAATGATTAAAATGTAACTGGAACCCAGCAAGTATTTTTGCAGCAATACAATTATAATACTTCATAATGTCTTACATAACTTCATTGCTCAAATGTGGAGTAATCTGCAGCTGCCTCTAAAAATGTGAATGTTGAAAAATGGGAATCAGACTAGAGCCAGCTGCAAGACCAGCAGAAAGATCAAATGAAACAGAAACAGTTGTTGGATACATTTTTGTTCTCACATACGTCTCTCGAAGACACCCAAGTACAGACACCTGGTTTAAGCATCTGTTTTTCTGACCATGCATACCTGTGTCTCTGGCTGTGTGCAGAACGTACGGGGAAAGTGGCTCCGTCTGTGTTCAGCGGTGTGAGGACCGGGACAGAGACGGCCCTGGACAAGACTGCTCCTGCCAAAGCTCCAGGATCCAGTGTGTTCAGCAAGTAGACACGCTGCACGATAAAGCAACAGCACTGAAGAAACACACACCATAGTCTTTATATTTCTGTGTTAGTGGTGATGCTGCATAACATGGATTGCCAGCAGTGTGTATGTTGACATTACTGCTTTGTAAGCAGTCCTTGTACTGTAGTGTTGACAAAGCCTGGTAAAACAGTTGCTTATTTGTTTTTTTTTTTACCTGACCATTTTTCCCAAAATAAATGATTCCCCCCGTGTATTGGAATGTATGCTTTCTTTATTTGTCGGTAGTGGACAACAAAAATATTATTATATAATATAATTTTTGCAGTTTTATAACTTTGTTTTATTTATTCTATGCTTTTAGATTATTAAGTATTTCATTATTTATCTTAGCCTGTATATTGTATTTTCTGTATGTGCCGGACCTGTGTAACAAATTTCATTCCTTCATGTTTCTAACATGTTGAATGACAATAAACTAAACTGGAACTGACTGAACTGCTTTCTGTCTGCAAACTCCATTTTGCAAGTCTGCGCTTTCAGACAGGCTCACCAACGCACTTTCACAATATGTGCGGAAAAAAATACTTAGGAGCGTATGCGTGCCCATATGTATGAGGGGCCTATAGGAAATAATTCAGACTTTACTTACACAAACACATCACTACTACTGAAAACTCACGCTCACACACATACGTATGAAACACTCATACACACACACACGAAACGCTCACATATGAAATGCTCACACACACACATATGAAACGCTCACACACACACACATGAAATGCTCACATACATGTGCAACGCTCGCAAAAGTGACCTCTGCTCTGTTTGTGCTTCAGATTGAGCTGCAGAGGGCGCAGGTGATGCCGTGGAGTTATAGTTTATTGTTTCTGTTTCTTACTTCGGAGGAGGATAAAATTGTGTTTAGCAAGCCGACAGCCTCGGCCACCACCCGATCACGGTTGAGATTCTCCATCCTCCATGAGCTATGATCCTCTGACCGAAGGGGAAAAAAACGCGCGCAGATGGAAGTTGTTTTCGTTTACACCGGATATAGTGAAATGTTTTCACGCACATACATATGTGAAACGCTTCGCACTCATCTATATGAGATTTGTCTTTCACATAGCTAGTTAAAGTTTCGTGCTATGTGAGCGTTTCATATGTGTGTGTGCGAGCATTTCATATGGGTGTGTGTGAGCGTTTCATAGGTATGTGTATGAGCGTTTCATATGTGTGTGTGCGAGCATTTCATAGGTATGTGTGAGCGTTTCATATGTGTGTGTGTGAGCGTTTCATATGTGTTTGTGTAAGTAAAGTCTGAATTATTTCCTAAAAGGCTCCTCATAGTTGGCTACTTCGTCAGTCAACCGTGATTGTGCCACGTGGTGAAGACGAGTCACCCAATGGAGAGCAGAGTTCAGCAGCTGGTCCAAACAGGGAAATAAAATAGTTTATATCATATTGTTTGCTAAGCACTTGGTTGCCACGTGTAACTTTAAAATAAACACAAAACGTTAACGAAAACCGCTCGTCTTCACTCGTAACTCCCATTTAATAAATCACCAGGCGGATCAACACAACAGTAATGTTAGTCACGTCCTTGACAGCAACACGGAACACTAACCAACCACACAACCAGCCAACATATTGTTATTCGAGGCCAAGGAGTCGCACTTAACTTTATATGTTCACCACATCTACCTAACCCAAAATTAACCGCCTTGACTCCTGCAATCAGTCGTCATACGGGTATATTAACATCACTGTTCTAACTGAATTGAGGGTGAAGTTACACTTTAATATTTCTAGCTCCACTGGATTACAATGGAGGCTTTGCTTACCTGTTGCCATGATGAGTTATAGTATCAGAGCTCCATTGATAATGGCTTTAGCAAACTAGTATGAGTTGATTGAAATAACGCTGATAAGATGCTCTGGAGCCAAATACTCAGTTTCCCATCTCAAGGTTCATCAACTCAGAGTTCTGGGTTAGAGTCAAAGTTTGTTAGACCTCCAATCTGGAACAGATGTATGTTTGCTCCCTGGCAAGTGGGAAATTACATAAACACACATCAAGTGAAAGAGCAGAGACTGTTCAGTGAAAGAGTAAAAAAGGAGAAAAGCACAAAATGAGGTGGTGAATGAAGCAAATGTATCTGATGTTGATGAAGGTAAATATCATCCTGCAGTAACTGACAGAACTCTATTTTTTACAAATAATGGGGATTAACGCTAGCTGCAATATGAAGTGAGTGGAATGATCTACTACACTAAATAACTATTTTGGTATCACTAATTGGTGCTTTTGTGATACTTTCCACTGGACCTGATGTTCTGGGTGCAGCTTGTCATTCTCATTCAGTCCTACCAACGTTCACACACGTTCAGCTTGAGCGCAGGCATTTTCTTTGAGCTTTACAAGCACCAGTGCTTGTACCTCAGGGCCTCTGGCACATTGAGCTCAAGATTGTTGGTCAATACTCCAGGTCAACACACACACACACACACACACACACACACACACATTTGGTCCCTCCCTCTAGACAGAGAGCTTTTCTCCGGAGTGAAGTAAGCCACTGTTCAGTGGAAGTTTGGTCATGTCTGGACTGCTGGGTGTTGGACTGCTGCTGCTGTGGGGCAGCGCCTGCCTCTGGCTGCCCGACCTGGCTCGGGGGGCTCTGGTCATCTCCAGGGACCATGAAGCTCTACAGGTAACTTCACACACTAATGCTTTTGTACTCTGATCTTAATTTGAAATCACATACTTTAATAGTAGAAGGTTAATTTTGCAAGTATTCATTTTATCTGGCGTTGCCTGATTAGCCACTATTCTGTTTTCTTATGAATAATCTTTTCAACACTAAATATGCTCCTTTGCTACTAATGCAACCTAAATCCTACTCGGTTTTACTATCATATTACTCCTTCAGACGTCGCCTCCTTGTGTGACACAGAATGTAAATTTTTCCTTACAAGTATGTTATGCCAGTGTTTTTTCTAGTATCTTGGCACCATGTTTGGTTCACGCTGCTGTATTTGAATTTTAGGAGACAAGAGGAGCTGCCAGACCACTGCAGGTATTTGGCAGAAACTATTTACTGAGACAGCCCTTTCATATTGTGGTGAAAATACTTCATCATAATTACATAACTTTACCATTAAAATCAAACAAAAATGCTCTTTTTAAAAGGTAGATAGATCATTTATGATTTATGTTATTAAATAGCATAAAGTGACAGTTCAAATCCAAATGCATATTATCTTTATTTTATTTTTTCTTACAGAAAAGAAGTACAAATGAGGCCACGGTAAGAAAATGATCTGTTTGTTTGATAATAATGGCAATATGAAATGTTCTTTTTCCTCTAAGGGCAATTGTAGCAGCTCACCGCCCAGATCAAAAGACACACACACACACAGAATAGATAGAAGAAAGAAAAAACACTATTAATAACCAAACTTACAACTAAAAAGCCTATTAGCCTAAAAACTATATTTAGAATTGGTAAAAAAATACATACATAAATACATATAAATATGTAAGAAATCAACCTAGAAGATATCAAAAAAAAATAAAGGACTTAAAGTAGCAATTACTTTTACAGGCAGGTAGAGCATAGCAATATCAGGAAGGATTTATTGTTTAACATGCTCAGTGATTTCCTCATCAGTTGTTGGTAACAAAAAGACCTCAAATCCCTCTGTTTGACTCCACTCAAAGTCCAGTCTTTGAACAGATCTTAACTGTTCACTGAAAGGCGGTGGAACAAGCAAATAAAATAAAAGCTTGATAGTCTCAATAAAAGATTCTTGGATAAAACTATTCAAAATACCGGAACTAACGGAAAAGTTGTTTTTGTGTTCTAATATCCACACTATCCCATACAGCACCCAGTTTGACTCACCAAATTTGTCTCATCGCAACACTCCCAAAGTGGAATCAGTGACTTAATCTTTGGCACCAATCAGTGCAGTTTGCTGTGGACTGAACCTAGCTGCAAAAATGTGTGTGAAGTGCTTCCCATATTCATGAGTGTTTAAACCTATCCATCTCTTCCCCCCTCGCTTTCAGATGGTGGAGGTGTACAGCATGACAGTGGACTGTACGGTGACGTCTCGTTTCTCCCACACCATCATGACCTCCAAGGCTCTAAATAAAGCAAACTCCTCCCAGGAAATCTTCTTTGAAGTTGAGCTGCCCAAGACCGCCTTCATCACCAACTTCAGCATGTCAGTCTGTCTCCACTCTGTTCACATTCCTACTTGCATTATGGCCATTTGTGTGTCACAGTGTTTTTATCCATGCTTCCT
>JAVQJL010047690.1:0-19546 GCA_036024295.1 Nannoperca obscura
GTTGGGTCTTTGTGTGTGTGGAAGTTGGTCTCGACCGGCTCCATGTGATTGAGTGCCCTGAGATAACTTTGTTATGATATGGCGCTATATAAATAAAATTGAATTGAATTGAATTGCCAAATGTTTGTACAGACATTCAGGATCCAGAGATGATTCCTAGTGACTGTAGTTATCCCTTGACTTTTCCTTTAAAACTGTTACTTTTAGAACGTTACTACAATTGTTACTTATCAAAGTGGCGAGCACGGCCAAAGACCAGCATCTCAGATTTATCAGAATTTAGGAGCAGGAAATTACGTGACATCCAGTTTTTCCCAGCCCACAAGCAGGCCTCTAATTTAATAATTTGGAAATGATCATCCACATAGCAGTGAAAAATAATTCCATGACTGTGTTAGTCTAATTTGGCCAAAAGATGACATATAAAAGATAGAAAAGCAAGAACAGAGCCCTGAAGTACTATACTATATCATACAATGTTGATGGGGTATTATTATAGGAAACACACTCTTTCCAATAAATAAGATTTTAAGCATGCAAGAGCCAAACCACCATGCTAAGTTGATATTCAAGTCAGTCTAAGAGTATACAATGATCAATGGTGTCAAAAACTGCCCTGAAAGCTAGTAACATAATTAGTGATCAGAAGATCATTCACCACTTTAGTAAGCACAGTTTCAGTGGAGTAACTGAAGCAAATTGAAAGGGTTCAACATGTTATTGTTGAATATTTGCCTCAAAAGTAGAGGTTTAACCATAGGAGTCTTAAAGGTAGTGGAGACAGTGACTGTTGTAAATGATAAATTTACAATATTCATCATTGTAGGTCCCAGAAACTTCCAGAGATCTTCTGCAGAGAGAGTTCTGCAGGTAGGCGTCTGGTAAGGCAGGTAGAGACAATGTTTTCAAGAGAGATAATTCTCAAAATTTGTAACAGAGACTATTTTGTATTCAACCTATTAATATTGCATGCCTGAAGAAGTAGCTGGAGATGAGGAACTAATTTTGTATCTAAAAAATCTAAGCTGTAAAGGGTGAGCAGCTAACAGATGGCCGCTTTTGAGTAAGTTTGGCTACAGTGTCAAAAAGACAATCTGGGATTGTGTTTACTGTTACTGATTAAATGAGAGAAGAATGCTGCAGACAGAGAACATGTAATTCAATACACACTTGTGCCATGATAGGTAGAAAACTTCCAGTTTTGATTAATGCTATTTGCATTCCAATCTCCAAACCTAAAAGAGACACCCTATCTACAAAGGCTCTCTCTGTGCGTAAGTACAGCATCTCAGAGCCACTAGCAGGTCTTTAGATTGTTGGTGCTGTTTGATTGATTGTTACTAACAACAAACATGGTCATATGGTGATACATAAACACAGGAATTTTTACAAGATGCTTGTGAGTTCCCTTGTTCATACTGCTGCAGGATTATGTACAGTATTATACACTGCCTCTGCTTCTTTGTCTGCATCTGTCTTTTCCACAGAGTCACTCACACATGCTCCACAAACATAATGAGGCACACATCCATTCTCACAAGGAAGCTGTACTCCATGGTTACAAATATCATTTCATCCTGCAATGTGGAACCTGATTCTGAAAATGTAGTTTAATAAAATCACATCACCCTGCACATCTACACTTGAACCCAAATGAGTGTCATACATCTCCGCTTGCTTTTTCGGTCTCCTTCTCACCATCTCCTTGCTTCACTTGCATGCATATTTCAGATGAATTGCACCCAGAGTACAAATTTGTATCGCATTCAGAGTCTGACCACTTCCTTATCTGGATGAGATAACTGGATTGCAACGTGAGGAAAATCCAACTTTTGTGAATGTAGTCACTTAATGATTCCTTGTGCGATAAAAGTCGCATGACAAATGCTAATTTAGCCCCTGTCATTTTATAATAATAGATAGACATCATGCATTTAGTAGGCAAATATTTCCAATCCTTTACTTTTTCTGCATCCCACACACACACACACACACACACACACACACACACAGAAACACACGGTCGATGTCAGTACTCCATGCATTTGTGTGTCTGCACTCAGGGCCAGAGGTCTGAAGATTTAAAACCAGCAACACAACAGGAAGACACTTTGAAATGAAAAAGGATTAGGAGCTATTGAGAGATGCTCCTCTGTGAAGAAGTGTTTCAGGTTTGGAGTGTTAACTCGGTCAACTTAACACTGTGGTTTGTTTCTTTTCATGTTAGTTCAAGTACGGAGAGTTGCCTCTGTGTGCTCTAACTGTGATCCCCTCTGTCTCTCTCTCTAATACACATACGCACACTCCCTCAAAGTCATGAATTTCTGCTCGCTGCATTCATTGTAAGGGTATATTTTTGCTGTGTCCAACACGTGCAGGGGTCACAGAAAATCTCCTGAGGGGGGAGGGTTAGAAGTCAGGTCATAATCTTCACGTACTGTTACTGTTGATAACAGACATGGTGCACTGAGTTGCAGAGGCATCTCTATAGTTCTACCCCTTGAAGAGACATGTGAAATGTAACTGAACATACTCAGTGTCTTACTCATCCTATATAGCATTTATCCCAAGCACAGAAATGCCATCCTTTCAGTGCATGACAAAATTTAAAAATGATTGAGTAAGTCGAGTAAATTAGCCAGATAGAAACTGCTGCGTCCACACTAAATGCTTTGTTCAGTGGAAGTCATGCTCAGCGGATCTGTCTGCGGTTTGGCTGTCATCACACCATGGTTAAGACCGGAAACCATCTGTGGATCGGAGAATAATCACTAACTTCCATCTGCCTGCTTGTCTGTTTATCTGTCTGTTTCTTCCTTCTATCCATACTATTCATCTGCTTATTATGTTTCCATTTGTGTGCTCATTTGAATTATCTCAGTAAGATGTTCAGTATGTCTCAGCTGACTCATGTTAATCATTATTTCTCTTGTTTCTTTTATTACAACAATCCTTTGTGGATGCATGATCAATCCGAACCTTGGGAAAACCTAATTTGAGCACTTTACTGTTTAAATGCTTTGAATCAAACATTAGATTATTCACCTACAGTTCTGATAGTGTGACTGTCAGATTTGCTAATTAAACTCTCGCTACTGCCTGACAGTTGCAGATCAGAGGCTACTTGATTAATTACTTTCTCAATGAATTCTGACAGAAATAACTCAGGTTTGTGTGGATAGTATTGTAAAGTCCCTGGAGGTTAGTGCTGTGTGTCATCAACAGTGTAAACAAAAAAAAAACAAATGAATGAAAAACTTTGTGGGCACGTCACATTAGCGATGATCCAAGCATTGTTAATTCAGACATTCTTTGGTTAAATATAATCTGCACTTTTAATATATTCATGAGTGTTCTGATATAAACACTTTGATGAGGGGGTCTATCACACAAATATACCTTTACAATACAATACACCACATCCCTTCAGTGTTATTAATACAGTATGCAAATTATGATTACATGCAGTACATGAGCAAAACATACAGTTCTTCTACACCACTCTTTTAATAATTTGCTCGCTCCTTCTTGTTGGCTTTGGGCAAAATTGTTACTACATATGTATGTAATATATAATTGTAGCATAATAGTAGCATATTTTTTATTTCTATTTTCCTTTCTCAAACTGCAGGCATTTCTTTAGTATGTATTTGAAGACTTAAATGCTCACTTAGGGAGAAAAATCTACCAGCTGCCTATTCTTATGTTTGAAGGAAAACAGTCTTTGTGCCTTACAGTAGATGCACTGTGGAGAGGTACTTCAAAATAAAAGCTCCCCACAAAGCAGACCTCCTGTAGACATACCTGACCATTTCTCAAATATAAAAATCAAAATCTATCTTTAGAATGATGAAACAAAACATATTAATGATTAAAGTAAGATTCAACCTCCCTCCACACCCGTACTTGTATAGTAACTAACTTTGAAACCTATGTTGCTGTTGCCAGAGATTGCTAGAAAAAAACTAAACATTTCCACAATACATAGGATTTTTTCCAAGACAGACTTTCCACCAATGTTGGGTTTAGAACAGCAGATGTCAAAGTTTTGTTGAAATAGGTATTTACTATACTAAATGTATGTTAAACAGTCGATTATAAACAGGGCCACAATAAAAATTGGTGATGGAAATGTCATTAATTATTACAAGCCAGATTGGTTTCAGTGGATACATACCAATACAAATTGTGGTAACAGTTGTCAATCTCTGTGAGGTGCTGTTTGAATGCTATCATCATGTACAGACACTTTGTACTACACCCCAGAGGCAAAGACCTGCTAAGCATGTTTCCATAACCTACCGAATAATCTTTTCACAAATACCTTTTTTTGAGAATCAGTACATGAAAGGCTAAGATAGAGGAGGTAAGAGATAAGGGGATCCTATTTTTAAGTTTAAAGCCCCCACAGGAGATGGGAGGTGGTTTATTCTGGGTAAGATCCTTTCTTCCTAAACTTGCCATGTCAAGTATACAATCCCTTTATCTCCAAACCATCACACGGACAGAAAATAGAAGGTTACTGAAACATCGATTCTTTAAGAATGCTCTTGATAATAGTGTGCCATCAAACACATGCAGCACTGGAATTGTCATTACAGTCAAAAGGAAGACCCCTTTAAAAAGGATTGTCCACTCTTACAATTACATAAAATTGATGACACAAAATGCTCTGATACATAAACATATTGTGGAACCTTTGCATTTCATAGAGAAGCTCACAGGTATTCCTGATATATACCTCTATATATAGATATATATATATATATATACATATGTGGTTTTGGACTGTCCAATCATCACACAAGCACTAATGCCAGTGCTTTTTACATCCAATTGGAACATTTTTTAATTCTTGCTTCGTTAGAGAAAGAACATGGCAAATAAACTATGGTTAAGGTATGGTTAGAGTTAGGCAACTAAACACTTGGTTAAGATGAATACAAATTTGCATATAAATTAGGTCTACTGCATTAAAAGTCTGACATGCTACCCACCACTCCAACGTCCACTCCTAGGGATACTGGTTCGACCGGCCTTCAAAATATTCAATTTACAAAGATATTCAAACAGAGAAGTTATGTTCAGCATTTTAGCTTCATAAATGACTGAAGAAATTAAATCACTTATCAAAATGATTGTTCTATACAGTCAAAGGTAAAATAATGAAATGAAAAGTTGATTTCTTTTGTGCACTTTTTATTTATGAATGTATTTTCAATGATTTTATGAATTAACATAAACAATTGAAAAACCTCAGAAGCCCTTTAAGAGATGCAGTGAAGACTTCACTGACATTTCAGCGACACTGTGCCTTCTTCGGAGCAACTTATTATACTTGTTATAAATGTTTAATGTTTATCAGAACGTCTGGTGCATTAGAACACATTTTTTTCAGGTTTGAGCTCATAAGCTACACATTGAAATGATAATTTGCTCTACCTGTTCGTCTCAGAGTTCACTCAGAGATTCTGTGTTTTTGTCAGTGTGGTGAGAGAGCTGTGATGACACTGAAAGCACTGTTCTGTGATCAGATGCTCTTATCAGTCATTAAAGACTACAGTGGGGAAGCAATCATCCCCACTCAGCCGAGGAAAATGAAGGTGGCCTCACATATAATGGCTCCTCTATATTATGGTGGATACCACAGCTATGTTATTATGTAATAAGGAAAGGGGGACTACAAGTGTGTGTATTTGTGTGTGTGCACAAGAGGGTATCTATGGCATAAATTAGGCAAGCCTTAGCAATTTCCGAGGCAGATAATTGGACATGGATTCGTGGCATGGGCTGGCCAAAGCCCCCGAAGCTCTGAACTCAGTTGTTGGGATGTAGAGCACCTTGTCAGGGTCACAATGTGGAAAATCTCCATCCACCCAACACACACATACACATGCATCATGCCTTAGATGACTACATTGGTTATATCTGAAATGAGATTAACTTCTTCATTGCATAAATGCATATGATTTTCTGGGTTTCCGTTCTTAATGTTGTTTAATATTGAATATATTAAGGAAATACTTAAATAATTACAAAACTAAATCATTTGATGTTATCTTTCATATTGAATTTCCCAAACTGGAAACTGATTAGTTCAAATCAACTGATAAAAAAATGTATTCACAGTATATAACAGAAATACAATAAACATATATTAAATATTAACTAAAAATATTTTTATACTTTTGCTCTATTACATACATTTTAATTGAATCACAAAGTGGAAAATACACACAGTACCATTCAGTCAGCCAGCTCACACTGAATAGACTATTAAGTGTATGTGGAATATGTACAGCTTTGATAGTGGCTCTTACCTTGTCACTCCCACAAGGAAATATCAAGCTCAGCTCAGCTCAGCTCAGCTCAGCAGGGAGTGTGAAGTAATGATAATATCTTCTCGCCTAGGGAAACATAGACTCAGAGCCTAGAGGTGGATGCTGGGGTGCAGGTAGGTCTTATGAAATACTACATAAACATCGGCAGCAGAAGCTGTAAGTGACATCATGGCTTCCAGGTCAGCAGTGTGGCAGCAAGCAATCCACACAGGACTCAGGGGGATGCCAACCCCTTACAATTCAGGCATCACACATTCACCCCCCATGCCACACTTCTAGTCAATGGTAAGAAATGTATAATTTATGTACAATATTTTCTTCCATTGTAGAAAACTATAATTAATTTCCCCTCATCACGTTAATATAATATAGTGCCACATGAACACAATTTGTGGGGGATATGGCTGCAAGGTTACAGTCTAAGGTTGGAGTGTCCAGTAAGCAATATTATCCAGTAAGCTCAGTCAATTTGATCAGCTATGCCTCATAAACCGACAGGGAAAGTAATTTTTTAGTGCATCAAAAGACAATGGGCATCTATTCATCACAGCAGCACAGTCTCTCCTTTAGAGTGCCCTTCCTATTAATAGCACCCCTCAAACTGTTTTCATCCTTAGAGTAAGTAGTAAATTGAGTGACCTGTAGTGTAGCTTTCCTTTGACACTTAAAAAAAAGTCCCACTGTTGTACATTTTTATGTCGTTTTGAGAGAGAGTGAGATAAAGAGTGCCGATCAGTAACACAACTAAGTGATACAACTTCACACTTTTTCTTTCTCAGGAAATGCAGAGGTGGCCTTCTGAGAGAGGTACGTCTTGTCCGTTGGTTTATGTAACCGCCATTTGGAGAACTATCACTCTGTGGATTTAGTGAGGCTGAGCCTTTGTAATCCTCAGCACAGATACTTTTACAAATCCTGTATTTAATTAGATTTCCCCATTTAGTCATTTGCAGTCAGAGGCCTAATTCCTGCATAATGCCTACAGTGAGAGTGTATTCCTGGCAAGCCTGTGGATTGGGTACCGTGTTCTACTTCAGTGTGTAATGGTCCAAGGAGTTCAGTTTCACCTCACATATCCCTTTGGTTCCTTTGAGCTTAACAGAAAAGCAACTGTCTTACCGAATTATTTATTTTCTTTTTTAGAAGATCAGTGTTACACAGGAACATCTTTGGACCCTTTTGAGTAAATCTATGTACTGTTTTACATTAGCAGATTAGGAAAATATGGCGGATGTTTCATCTTTGGATGACAAGTGGAGAATGATTGAAATGGACATGGGATGGATACAACATGCACAGCTGCTGAATATAATGTAATATAATAAAAGGTATACTGTATAGTATAATGCAATACATGCTACTTTCTGAAGGTTATAATTTTTGCTTCTAAGGTCTTCTTGACTATGTCAGCGAGGGATTTCTGCAGATGAAAAAATCATATATTTCATATAAATATATTTACAGCAATAGCATTTATTGCAGAGCTATTCCAATGGTTTGCATAGTATTTCAGGTGCTCATGTTGTGGTTGTGTCCACACTGATGAAAAGTGAAATATGTTCAAGATGAGGCTGGAAATATATCAGTGACACCGACTTTACAGGATATACATAAGACCTCCTGCTACAAAACATCATTGAATCTCAATTACTGAATCATTTTCATGGATTTATGTAAAACCTGTGAATGTTTTCTTTATGTAAAGTGTCTTGGGTTGCACAAAGATGCGCAAAGATGCTTTGAATCAAATGTATTATTCGTAGTATTATTCAGTTTTCTCAGTTGTGAACAAAAAGCAGTTTACATGAAATCATAAAATAACGCAACATATTATATCAATATGTGTATTTATTTGTTGTTCACACATTCACTTTTGATCAGCCAGGCTGAAATGCAGTGCATTAAAGCCCTATAGGGTGTTTGTTTCACCTCTGACCTCACCCAGGTCAGCAGTGATGTCACAATGCACACCACTGAGTACACATTTTACATCACGGCATCAAGATGAGAAGTAAAACCAATTGAGGTCAGAAAAACAACATTATCCGCTGGTGTTAAGTTTCTCTTTATCCTCATGTTTACCGGGTCAATTTGGGACCTTTAGTGCTGCTGCGATGGCTAAACAATGTTGACACATCACAATGTTGAAAAATCCTGCACTCCACCCTAGTTTAATGTTTTCTGAGAAAATACCTGGGAGACATTTAAAGCTATTTTCATCATCCCTATTGTATATTTTGGAGGAATCCAAATGTGGCCAATATTACAATATTATCAATGTGATAAAATATTCATAATGAACAAATATACAATTAATCAGTGTCATTGTTTTTTGCTTGTTTGCCCACATTTAATATTTTTATGTCTATGTTAAGACAACTAAAACTAATGGCTAAAGCCAGGAAAACATTGTGAACTTGGTTAATTATCAAAAAAGTAAAGCATGAGTTGAAACATGAGGTGGTGTTAAAGAATGATAATATGGCACAAATACATCTTTTTTTTTTACACCCATTGGTTATCCTTCATAGTGACTGGGGAGAAAATAACCAGCACTTGGCTTGTTGCTGATAGTTAAAGATTACTTCTGCCAGCCACCAAGACACGCTACGATGTGATGAGTCTTAGAGATGTTCACACTCACTGAATAATTTACAAAATACAGTATTTAATGACACTGTAAAAGCATGACTGAATGTAATGCTATGATATAGGGTTTAAGAAAATTATATTACAGCTTGTAATACCAAGGTAACAATTGTGTAATAACAAGGTAATAAAGTGTATTATCAAAGTATGTATCCACTATTCCCCTGCTATTTCAGTAACTGTTTGTTAGGTTAAGTCAGGGTATAGTTTAGGTCCGGACATGTAACAGCCTACGCACAGTATGCAGCAATTGTCCATTTATTCATACTTTGTGGTCATCAGTGGCATGATAATCATCATCAGGTTTACATTTGTTTATGACAATGTCAGTGGCTGTCACATGGAACACCAAACCTTGCCATTCATTGACAAGAGATTCTCAATTATCATATTACACACACATATTGTGCAGACTGTTAAATTGGTTTTATTGATTTTCTGACAAACTGTATGGTTTAATTATACCTTGCGGTCCTAAAGGGACCGCTGATCACAAAATTACACGGAGGAGCTATCTCGGCTCTATTTCAAACATCTAAAGACTGACTTGCTTCAATTCAGATGATTTAACATAGAGTAAGCTGTAGTAAACATTTCCAGAATATATAAAGGTATTAATTAGTTTAACACTTGTACCTGTATATGGGGACGTTTCTATATTCAGGTAACTGAATCTATTATGTTTTCAAGACTTGAGCAGTCCATCCAACTGAAACCCAAATGCACATTCTTTACATTAAAATACAATCAAAAACCATACCTTAACATCTTGGCTGTTATTAGCTTTTGCCATAATTCTTTATTGATTTGGGGGTTTAACTTGCTCTCTCTTCAAATTCATGACATTTTCTGAAGAAAATTATTTGAATGATTAAGCTCAGAGTGCAGCTGTGTCGATACTGCCCTGCAGAAGCCAGTGGAACAACATTGGAATTTTACCCAGTCAATACTGGAGACATTGTCTAAACACTGCACCATGACATATTTGAACACTGATTTTATCTCAAGGCCACTTTTTGAAAGTTTCCTCTTTCAAACCAATGGCTTGAATGGAAAGTCATTGCTGCTCTGTAAATAATTAACAGAACAAGACCAAACGTTATTGGATGCACCTACTTAAAGGGCAACTTTACTCTCTCAGTCAGCTAATAGACTAAGCATTTCTGATTTTGAAGGCTGTTGAGAGATAACCTTTTAACATGGTTGGTTGTTCCTGATGAAACAGGTCTTGCAGGGAAAGTTTAAGGTACATATGTCTACTGTTTTGTAATTGGATTCATACTGCAGGCTTGAAGAAACAATGTGCACCGGACAATGTGCAGACAAGACGCCCTCCTGTGTTCTAAAGATAAGTAAAAAAAGAGAATGGATTAATTGGCTGCTTTGTATTTAAAGTGGTCTCCTTATTGTAAAGTTCTTTCATTATCTCACACTTCATTTAATTCATCTGCAGTCTATTGTTTGAAGGTTGATATCTAAAACATATATTACAAGCAAACCCGGAGCTTTTTTGCAAAATATCCAACACAGAAACCAATTTCCTTCAAATTTGCTCAGCTGATTCATGCCTATGTCACTAATATTCTCAAACTATCAATACAATCTCATACATACCTGTATAGGATAAAGAGGTTTATCTCATCTCAGCAGTATGAAGTTCAGATGGATGTAATAAATCAGATTAACTGAACGTTTACATTTTCAAAGAGATACAGACATTACTAGGTTACACCATAAGATCTAAAAGTCTAAATTTTCCACTCTGGGTAGTGTTTGTCTTGCCAAAACATTGAATCACTGCTGGATCAGGAACAAAACAATAACCTTGATGAGTTTAGGGATAATCCCTGTTGATGAAGTCTTTTGTCCACTGCTGCCTGCTTTTGGTTAATGTGAAAGAAACCTGTGTTGATGTACACTACAGTAAACAGCTCGGACTAATCCAGAATAAATTGAAATGATTTTCTTTGTAGAGATTAACATAAACTATAGGAACACCTCTGCAAGAAGTGGTTTAGCACAGATACAATTTTATTTACTGGGCTCTCAATACCAGAAATATCTAAAAGATTTATCTAAAAAAGCCTACAAAATGATGCTGTGATTTTCTTGTGTTGGAGGTTGATAAAATATGTTTCTTATATACACACCTATCATTGAGGATATCTACTTATCTATATCACTGGTGCACTAATGGTGTGGTCAAACTGAATTTCACTCCCCGTTTGTCCTCACCGGAATTTTATGTTTACAACCCTATTCATGCCATTTCCTGCCCCAATTGCTTTATGTCACCGTACCAACGTAAATTTCACCTGTTGACTGCACCTTTATAGGACAAAAATAAGTAATTTTAGGGAGAGAAAAAATGCCTTTATCCATGGTTTGGATGTGGCATAACATCTTTTTCTTCTAACAAATCTAGGTTAATAGAAAAAAATACACCAACACGTATTGTCACACTTGTCTTTCTGAGGGTGTCTTAACACATAATGAACTCAAATCAATAAGTAATGCATTCCACACATCTGAATTTGTCTGCTTTCAGCGATTAGCACAGGGTTGTGCAGCGGTGTGGGAGTGTCACATACTAACCAGCAATCCCAGGAGGTCCTTGTGGACTGATACAAGCCAAGCAACTACACGGCAATTAACGTCTTTAATGTCCCTCATGGCAGGGTTGAACAGCTAATGTACAGCAATCGATCAGTCTCTTTTCTATCTTCACAGTTGCTCGATAAACATTGGAAAGCTATAGTAAACAGTGGATTTCTACAATGCTACATGGTAAACAAAGCGTTTTCCCGGCTCATCGTCAGTGTAACTGGCCACTGCAGCATGACATCGGCTGTGTTTCTCCATAAGTTGAATCTGTTTTAACTTTGTGCGGCAGGCAGCTGTGTTTTTTTGGGACCCCCTAAAGCCTGCACCACTGCAGCCTAAATGCAGTACCCTTGTTCAAATGAATGGGAAAACCCATAGTTGACCACTAGAGATTTTGATGAAGGAAACATCATTCAGCTCTTGACATTTGGCAGGTAAAGCTACGTACATACGTACAATCTAGTAACAGGCCAAGACTGGCTACATGTAGTACATTTCAAGAAACACAGAGGCTCCCAATACTTTCAATGGTAAATTTGACCTATGGATAAACCACACTTTGAGGCTGATGGGAAATGTTGTGTCACTGAGTCTTCCAGAGGGGAACATCTGATAAAAAAGTGTTAATTTCTCATGGGAGTATTAACACTTTATTTTTATGGACTCTTTCTTTGACATAAATCTTTGTTTATTACTGTAATCAGTTTCTACCCCTCAATTTTGGCATTCACTTGCAAAGTTTTTCAATCTATAAGCACATCCAATATTACTGTTATTTATAGATTTCTGACATGCAGTCTCTAATAAGCCCCTTCAGTACAAAGCCAACACAATCTTTCCCTCCAAAAGAATCACCTTTTCAGCCATAACTGTACCCTAGCTGTAACAACTCAGAGGAGTTTATCAATCAACTATAAATGAGCTGGGTTAATTGATAGGTAACCAAAGGGTATTTGCAAACATTAATATTCTTCACTGTCAGCACTGCATCCAGACAGTCTTTTGGAAGGTGCTGTGATAGACGTTTTGTGGCTGCCCAAGGAGTGTGAGTCAAAAATGCAAGCTAGGAGAGAGGTTAGCACCCTGGGATGTTCTCTCAACCTTGGGCAGTTAATTGAGGACAAAATACAAGCCAGTGCAGAGTGCTGAACCTGTCACCCTGCTTCCTGCTCCCATTTTTAGGCTCATTGTGGTGCTACTGGATCCTGGTCATACTGAAGGTACACAATGAGTTCATTTGAAATGGAAAGCAGTGAAAATATATTATTATTGATGAGCACATACACACACATATCTAATATATACATACACACACAAACATATATATATATATATATACACATACATATATATTTTGATATTTTAAGACAGACTCCATGCCAGCTTACTGAATACAACTGTTGACCCAATATGCAAATATTGTTTTCAAGTGGATGGTTTGCACTCTGTTGCAGAATTTAGCAATTGATGAGATATCAAATGACAAGCACCTGTCTGGGCTGTGGGCGGTTTATTCATCCTTTCTTTAACTCCCAGTTGATGCATTAGTTGCCGTGACAAACACCACTAGTGCCATTGTTTAAACTGTCATTGTCTTTAAAACGCAGAGTTTATTCCTTTTACTATATCATTGCAACTGGAAGTTGAGCTTGTAACACAGGCTTCTTAGTTGCTTATTTAATCAATACTAGTTGATTAAAACATTGCTGTCTTATCTTACATCCCCGCTTGTAATGTTGCCTTTGGGAACTTTGCAATCGTATCTGCATATCTGAGTCTCTGATGATGGATACCAGATTAGGAAGCAAAATATTCTGAAGTTAAATTAATAGATATTTAAGGTTTAAAACAGGTAGGCTTGTTCTAGATGGTAAAACAGTCGTACTGTACATTTATCCAGAATATTTAACTTCTATACAGTATGGTCTTTCCTATTTATAAGCACTACGTGTCCTTGATTCCCACAAAGTGTTTTATGTTAAAGTTGTAGGAAAAAAAAAATATGACTGTGCTATCATGTGCAATGAACTAATAAGCAGTTTTAGCCTCTGGGGGAAATGTGCAATGCTGTGGGAAATAAGCGGATGTTCCGGTGTAGCTGCTCTCATATGTAGGACAAGACATCCACTTGTGTTTCACTTCAACACTCTCAGTATTGAAGTTATGAAGGCCCCTAAACATGCAGCCAGACATGTTTTCTGCCACAGATGATTGACATACACTATAGAATACTACAGACAATACTCTTTTAAAGGATAAGTCTGTTATCTATCTATCTATTATTTTCTTGTTATCAACAAATTTCACGAAAACATCAAAACTAGTAAGAACTCTCTCAGTAGTTTGGACTGCCCTACTCTGTCTGTGGCACTCAGATATAAATCTTAAAAAAACACGAACAAACAGGTCACCAATGTAAACTTTAATTTTTAAAAATGCTGAGCAATTTCCTAAAACAGCTGGACGCTGTTTTTTAGTTTGGGGACTATTTTCAACAGTGGATAAATACACATTTGGTGCTTCAGTGAGTATTTACAGCAACTATGTGTATGTGTATGCAGGATTGACTCAATACACTATGGTGCTTCATCACAATGAAAGAACATGTCACCCAGTGTAATAGTGTGAGGAATAGGTTTCTTTGTTGTTAGTAGGATCAATTCATTGCTGGTTTTGATCTTTCATGAGATGTGATGACAATATGAAAATATATGTACCATATGTATCTATATATATCATAGAATATCCCCAGCCTTATGCTTCAAAATATTATTCTGCTGTAAAATTGAAATCTCTATTAATTTTAACATAGGAATACTGCAGCATATATGTTTCACATGTAAGAATGATGCTAAGCTCACTCTGGTGCAACACATTTCATTTCTGTGAAACAGCATATGAAAATACAGAGCAGGTCAGAAGCGCTCTCTATGTGCATACTGGAACTCACTCATCACGTACTGACGGCTACTACTCTACTTTCATTTACTTTCTACTTAGTGCCTTTTTCTTGGCAGCGCGTGCACGCGCTGCGGCTTTTCTCTCTCCCTACAAGATGGTGTTTCTCTGTTTTTTCTGTGTTTTCATACATCGGTCGTGGTCTGATCATCAGTCGTGGTTTTTCCTGTGTTTTTTTTACATCAGTCGTGGTGTTCTTGTACGTTTTCGTCAAGTCTTCCTGTCATGAAGCGGACATGCTGTCGAGAGGTTTTGCTCAATGTCAAAAGAGCCGCATTTTTTGAGTTGAGCTCCACGGACGCAGAGGAACTACGAGACTGCGAGCTGCTCCGGAGGCCTGTACCATCACCGAACCCCAGTCCTGCACCTCGCCCACAGTGGATCAAGTGGTGTGAGCGGAAGCAGAAGCGGGGTACGAGCGGAGGTATCTGAGTATGGTTAATGGCTAGTCCTCATAAGCCAGCCATCCCCACCATCATGCTGGCCAACCATCGCGGACCACACCATCCAGCTCGAGCAGCTGACTTGCTATCGAGCAGACATAGTTCCTGTCGGAAGAGCCTCCAGCGCATTGTGAGGGCAGCTGAGAAGATCGTCGACAGCACCTCCCAAAAAGCCATCTACATGGCAACAGACCCACCCACCCGTCACAGAGCCTCTTCAACCTGCTGCCATCAGGAAGGAGACTGCAGAGCCTGCGAGCCAGGACCAGCAGAGTGAAGGACAGCTTCCTGTCAGAATGCTGAACTCTCTCCCTTGCACTACACAATGACAGACACTTTATGTCTCTTTATGCCAGGTCTTTGTGCCAGGTTTGTTTGTTGTATGTTCTTTGGGTGACTGTATTGGTATGTTTTTGTGATGGTTATATTTACTTGTGTATTGTGTTTTTTTTGCACCGAGGGATTGAGAGTAACGATATTTCAATCCTCTGTATGTCCTGTACATACTGCAGAATTGACAATAAAGAAACTTGAATAAACAAATATAACTCATTATAATATGCATTGAAATGCCATTGGCAACTCGTACATTGTGTCATAAACACACATTACTATCAATCTGAATTCTCTTTTCACAAGTATAGACAGGTAAGCAATTGGTAAGGAATGGTTTAGCTGTAAAACTACTCTCCTTTCAAGCATATACAGGTAAGCAATAGACAATTTTAGTTTACATGAAAACACCAGGTTAGTGTTTAACTCTGGTGATAAGACAAGTTCATATTATTATACACGTATAAACGTATTTGAATTATACTTACATTAATTAACATCATCAAAATTAGTAGTATTTCCTACCAAAAACGTCACTGCAATTTTCTGTGAATATTGTGTGGAAACGTCATGCCTTCAAACACCATTTTTAACACAATGACTGAAGGGATATCAAAGGAATAACATGACAGACTGTAGTGATTAGCATTAGGTCTCATGTCTGCTTGACACACACTACTAAGCTACGCTGCTGTAAAATGTTCCCACAGTTCAACCATATTTCCCCCAGTTTATTGCCAAACATCAATCTCTAAAAATAGATAACCATTCGTGGGCACGGGGACCAGGCGTGGGGGGACATTCTGGTGGGCAACCAGGACAGGACCAGGCATGGAGACCAGCCATGAAGGATGACTAGAACAAAGAAGAAAAGCCCAGCCGAGACGGGAGCAGCTCAGGCGAACACCCTAGATGTGGCCAGCGGCGAGAGAGACCCTCCGGCAGATGGACTGCAGACCAGCAGTGACCAAGACGATGCTCTGGCGGACGGTCAGGAGACCAGCAGTGACCAGGGAGACGCTCCGGCGGATGGGCAGGAGACCAGTAGCAACCAGGGAGACGCTCCGGCGGATGGGCAGGAGGCCCACAGCGACCAGGGAGATGCTCCGGTGGACGACCTGGAGCTTGCTGAAGCCCAGTAGAAATGGATGACAGCTGGAGAGTCCAGACCTGTCAACCATAGGACACGGAGACCAGGGAAAAACGCTGGTCCGCAGGGACCAGACAAGGAACCTGTAGCAGAGAGGGTGTCGGATGAGTGGAACGCAGCCAGAGCAACTCCAGCTGCTGCAGCGGTTAAACAACTTCTGACGAAGGCAGTGACAGCAGAACAGAAAATGGCTGCAATGGAGGCAGTTGCACAGGAAAAGGAGGCGGCAGCAACGGCACCGGAACCGGAGGTGGCTGTTGCAGAACCGGAACTTGCGCTGGAGACGGTGACTGGACAAAGCTGGCACAGGAAACGGTGGCTGGACCGAAGCTGATGACTGAAACGGAACTGGAGCCGGAGATGGAATCTGAACCGGAACTAGCATTGGAGGCGGTGACTGGATCGGACATGGTGACTCAAGGCAGCTGTGGATCAGAGGGAACGGGGCACTAATGCAGACACAATGGCGAAGCACAAGAGGCTTTGAAGCACTGGGCTGGTAACTCTGAGACAGAGGGCATGGACAAATGACTTCGGGGAAGCCGACGGCCAGTTTTACTGCTACCTCCCCGGGTCCCAGTAAATATGGCCAGCCAGGTGCCCACGAAAGGGGATGCAGGCTGGATGCTAGCTATCTCAGGCATGAGACTATACCCAAAAAACCGGAACGTCTGAGGGCTATGAAACAGCTGCGGATCTGCTGGGTCCAAATAGACTCAGTTCATTCTGTCAGGGTCAGAACAAAGACCCAATAATGCAGACTGAGAGGTAGACTAATAATAAGTACATTTATTAAGAAAACTGACGGGAACTGTGCGGGAAACACAAGGAAACGGCACACAGAAGGACAGAAATACATGGGCTTGAGGAAACCAGGAAAAACTACAAATAAAGCACAATCCACGAACACGCGCATATAAACCAGAAAAAGGACATAATGAACCAAGACAGAACAAAGAACACGATCAGTATAAATAGACGGGGCAACTCAGGAAACCAAAAACAAGTGAATCAAAAACACAGGTGAAAATAATCAAACTGGTGAAAAACAGAACAAAACAGGAAAGCACAGGAACACAAGCACACAGACCGGGGATTACAAAATAAAACAGAAAACAGGAAGAAATCCGGAGACATGACACATTCATTGAACTATCTTTAGCTCATACAGAGAGATACCGGACAGTCTTTAAGTTTAGCTAGCAGACTTCTTTTGATTAGCCCCCGCGCTTTTAATCACAGAAGCTAGGCACCCCCTTGTTTTTGTATATGATTGTATAAAATCCATGTCTTTGCATGTTACAATTGTCTACTACCAGGGTTCTGTTTAGAGTCAGTTTACCTTGCGAAAGTATGAAAATACAGTGCAGTAGACAAACAATATCCAGAAATAAAATTACTATATACAGGCACATATCAAATATGGACTCAACTCGGCATCAAGAGCAAAACAAGTGCAATTGAGACATTCCTACTTTTAAAATGAGTCACGTCAAACAGAGGCTCTGGTTTAATTGCCTGACTGTCACTTGCATATATCTGCATCCTAATAAATCCTGATATCTGTTAGATTGTATGCACAAAGCACAATGCTGTACCTTTCCCTTGTTTGAACTGTATACTGCCATTTCCTGTTGTTATGACCCATTCATGGCTCTTGAAACTTGTGTGGAGTATATTTTTAAAAATACAATTATGCCACAATAATTCTGTTATTCATTATTATCCCCTTTGAGAACAGTTATAAAATAGGTATATAAATATCTTAATATAGAACATTATATTGCTGACCTTTGAGGGTGCCAACAACTTAACAAAACAAAAATGTGAGTGTAATATGAAAGATTTAAGTGTGTCAATTTTAGACTGACTCTACCAAAAACCACTTTCCAAACAAAAGAGAGCCCGAGAATACCACAGGTTTGAATAGATAATACCAGAATAGCAGAATAGATAATACAGTGCAATAGTGCATAATATATATATTTTTTTCAGTCCAGGAAAAGTCTAAACCCACAAATTAACTTCTCACAGTCAGGGGCTGCTGCTAATGGCTAAAACATTCCTGAAATACTAGATGCATTCAGTTTTCAAAAATACATAAGAAAGTAACACATAAATAATTAGCAGGCTAGATGCATGTTCACCCCTTGCATTTCTGCACAGTGTTAATCTTACAAAGGATTCAAATGGGTGGCAAATGTATGAAATATTCTCTTCAGATAAAATCCTGGCAAAAAGGGAGGTATTTCTAATGCAATTGCAACTGCAAAGACCATGGTGGTCTTAAGTCCATAATAAATTACATATTTTATAGTGTATAAAATGATGAAATCCTGCAGCAGAAAAGAGTCACCGTAAGTGGGTTGAGTGGATGAAAACATTTCCTGTGCATAAATGTCTACAGGTAAAAAAATAAAAATAAAACATCTTCTGTGGCCCAGTTTGGTGTTGGGATCATTAGCCAGTGTGCTTTTGCAGCTGCCAGTGTCCCATTATAGACCTTTTTTGGGAAGACATTTTCATGTGACATAGTAGGAAAAGCACAGGTGTAATTAATAGCATTAGTATCATAACCATTTAATTTTGGTGTTTCAGTTTGAGGTCTCATTGTGTTGTGCTTGCTGGCTCACTTTAATTGCTTAGTGGTACCGATAATGGAACAGAGCTAACATTAGGGTTATGTACCAGTTCCTTTCCTGCTATGAGTAGTCAAAATAAGTCAAAATGTTGGCATGAAAAAGCTTGTGCATTGGTCCATAGGCTTTTTTGAAACCAGACATTTGACTTGTCATAGTGGGAAAAGCACAGGTGTCTAATAATATTAACAATGGCTCCATTCTATTCAAGTGCCCCAGTAAGTCATGACAGTGTGACACTGAGCCAGCATGCACAATACCAGGACCTTGAAACCACAGCAGCTAATGTCTCCGACTGAGATACGTCAACATCAGAATCAGAATCAGAATCAGAATCAGAAATACTTTATTAATCCCAGAAGGGAAATTGCTTTTTGATACAGTTACAATGCTCAATAAAGTGATTGAAAAAAGAATAATAAACAGTAG
>JAVQJL010047694.1:0-35842 GCA_036024295.1 Nannoperca obscura
GCAATTAGTCTAAGGTGTACTTATTCCAGGAATATCAGAATCATAGTCTGCTTATGGAAAATATTGATTTTAATTCCAATCAAAGTCAGGCGCAAAAGACGATTTGTGTTCACTGTAAGGTACTTTGACATCAGATTACTCAGGAACTAGACAGTAAAAGTACTTCATATTGATAGAGCCAGTAGTCAGAGAAGAACTGATACCAATAATATCAGAATCATAGTCTACTTATGAAAAATATTGTTTTTATTGCCCATCAAATCAGGCGAAAAAGACGAATTGTGTTCACTGTAAGGTACTTTGACATCAGGTTACTCAGGAACTAGACAGTAAAAGTACTTCATATTGATAGTGCAAGTAGTCAGAGAAGAACTGATTCCAGAAATATTAGAATCATAATCTAATTATAGAAAATATTGCTTTTATTGCCAATCAAAATCAGGCGAAAAAGACGATTATTGTTCACTGTAAGGTACTTTGACATCAGATTACTCAGAAACAGGACAGTAAAAATACTTCATATTGATAGTGCAAGTAGTCAGAGACGACCCGATTCTAAAAATATCAGAATCATTGTCTACTTATGAAAAATATTTATTTTATTGCAAATCAAACTCATGAGATTACCCAAGAACAATTCGGTAAAAGTACTTTACACTGATTGTGCAAGCAGACAGAGAAGTACTTATTCCAAAAATATCAGATTCATTATCAACATAAATGTCTAAAGCTAATAATGAACCTGCTTAATAATTAGTTCTTTTATCGCAAATAATGGAAATCAAAACGCTACGCCATCCTTTACTTTGAAATGCGGAAGTCATCCATGGTGGGTTTTGCGTTAGCTTTAAAGTGGATTACGCGAGTCTGGCTATCCTGCACACTCAAAAAACAGGAGCGGCTAGTTTGACCACGCAAATGCGAGGAGCGGCTGGCTTGACTGCAGTCCCGACGTTCTTCCACACGCACTGCCGAGCAAACAATATAACCCACGTTGTTGCCTCTGGGCTGAACACAAAGCTACGGCTATACTCAATCTACTGGCGGCTCCGTCAATAATTCCTCAATTTGTTTCTCCTCAATTTTCCACACCAACATAAAAATCTACACATGACATTTTGGCAAATAATCGGACAAAAGTCTTCATTTAATACTTAATGCATAAAACATGAGAAATATGTCTCACTCAGAAGAGTCCCTCTTCTGTTTCTGCAGTGATGGAGGAAGTATTCAGATAAGATTTATTATGTAAAAATGGCAATTCTACAGTGTAAAACTGCTCTGTTACTAGTAAAGGTCATGCATTAAAAGTGTTACTTAAGTAAAAATAAAGAAGTATCATCACCAATGTACTTAAAGTATTAAAAGTAAATGGCTCATTTGAGTGTGTCACTAATGTTATTAGATTATCACTGATGTTTAAGCAGCGTTTTAACATTTTAGTTGGTTGAGGTGGAGCCATATTTAATCTATTTTATATAGTGTTTTGTGCAGTTTAATGTCTAACAATGCATTGTATTTTAAAAGTTGATCATATGCTTTGTATCATGTGCTTTGCTAAGTAACTAGTAACTTTAGATATCAAGTGGAGAAAAAGTAACATGAAATGGAAATACTCAGTTAATTACCCCATATTTGTACTCAAGTACAGTACTTGAGTAAATGTACTTAGTTACTTTCTACCACTGTGTTTCAGATTTTTGCTTTCTCTTTAACATGAATAGAAAATACATACATTTAATTTCATAAATATATATTCATTTTTGCATATATGTTTCAGACCCCCAGTGTGTCTCCTCAGCCAATCAGAGTGCAGAATGGCTGATAAACAACTTTGGTTTCTTCTCAAGATTCGCGATCATTACTGACTTCTACGAGCTCAACCCAAACTTCTCTGGAGTGAGTCTGGAAAACCTGACAGGCTGAAATGCTTCATCTAAAACCGACTTAACGGAAGCCTCTTTACTTTATTGTAAATCATTTCCTCTCTTCTCTTTTATCTCCTGTCCAGCTGGAGGTTCTTTACCTCTTGTCTCCTGAACAGACAGCAGAGATGCTGCTGTTGCCTCTTCCTACTCCACCTGAGAAGGACGTTGTCATCAACCAAGTCTTTGACTTCCTGTTGGAGTCCCCTGAAGACAGGAAACTTCCAGAGGTCCTTTTCTCTCTGGTCCAGCTTGCTGCAGAGGTAACAGCTTTTTAATGATTCAGTAACTTTAATGCGTTTGGAAAACTGTTAACTCCTGTATGATTAATTATAAAATATTCCATTTGTCAGGTCAATCCACCCTGCAATGTCTACAAACTCATGTAAGTACTTTCAGATGGTTTCATAGCTTACCTCTGCCTTGGTTGATCTCAGAATACTTTTTTCACAGCGAACATTTTGACGTGTCAAACACAGCTGTGACCAATAACATCTCTAACTGCTTATTGTTGGAACTGAAACATCATTCATGTTATTAGTTCCACCTGTGCTTCTGCTACGACAAATATCTGCTGTGAAAAAAGCCTGTGAATCGGGTTCATTTGGGAGCAATAATGAAACGAGAGTGCTGTCATGCATCAAGACAGACAGCAAATAAGCAGGTAAATAGGGGAGGCTGATATGGATAAAATCTTCTCTCACAATACTTAGATATGTCAATATCAATATATACACAACAGGAGTGTCACACAGCAAATTAATTATTTGACAAATCGGAGTGCTGATCACATTGATGCAATAATCTGAATATCTGATTAAAAGTAGTTTTACTAGTTACTAATAGATTTATCAGATGGACCACGAAACAGCTGGATTGTTTTAGTGTAGATATATTACTTATTTATTTTATAAACCACACTAAATGTTTTATTGTTGATTTTTATTTTCATTTTTGTGTCAGTTTTGAGAGATTGTACGGAGCCATACAATATCTGCCACCAGACATAGAACCATTCACCTGGGCTGCCATAGATGACCTAATAAACATCGCACCAGATGGTGAGTCCCTTTCTTTATCTCTCTCAAACACACGCGCGCACACACACACACACACACACACACACACACAGTGGCAGAGGCTAGCACCTTGCATGGCAGCTTCATGTTTGAGTCAGTGTGTGAATGGGTTAATGAGAACAATCTCTAAAGTGTTTTGGGAACCGCTAAGATTTACAAAAACTTTATTTACACACACACACACACACACAGAAAAACGTACAGGATAACCATAAACACAAAGTCACCATTACCTCCTTTATACCTTCTACTTTATTTTAATATTTTAGAATGTATTTCATGTGTAAGTGTTGTCATTCTCACACAAGAGCCGACTGAATATTATTTATGTTTTCCATTTTGACAGAGTGTGTGCCAGCAAACATCATGGTGAGATTTGTTTAAATTTTAAATTTCTTTTTTTACCTGCATTTTGTTGCTCATGTTTCAGTTTTCTGATGAATTATTTTAATGTTTAATTAAATCTGTCATTAACAGTGCCCAGTAACCCAATACAACGGTAAGAGTAAAGTGTAAAGTCTAATTTATTCACTCATTACTTTACTGTAAGTGCTTATAGGTTATATATTGATATTTCTTTCTTTTCTGTTTGTCAGCTACTAACATCTGCAGAGGGATTGACAGGTATCCCATTTGTTTGATGATTTTTATTCAAAATAACAAATAACAGTTTCAATAGTCTCTGTACTGACGTGTATTTGTTATTTTTACATGCATCCACAGCTCTGACCTGCAGTCTTACTTGAACACATTTATGGAAGTTTCCTGCAATTTTACCTTGGAGATGTATGCATGCGCACAGGTGACTCTCTCATTTAAAAGAGTCAAAGACAGATGTTCTTTCTCAGAATAGCTTCTATTCAACATGCTGCCTGTCTCTGTCATGCTAAATGTCAACTTACTGTCTCACACATACAGCTGAACTCCTTCACAGCCAATCAGCTGGTGTCTCTTCTGAAGTGTAATCTGCCTGGAAACAGCAGCAATTCCAAAGTGCTGTGGAAAATTCTGCTGACTAAGCTATCTTCTGTTTTGGACCCAGCTCTGGACAGCTTGGCTGCCATGGTCAGTATCTTTGTTAACCTACTGAAGAATACACACACCCTAAACTTCTTTTCAGGATTATTATAAATATTTTTTTCAAAATGTAACAGTCCAAGGGAAGAGTAAAGCTCCAATTAATAGAATCTATAATGACTCACTCAACTGATCTCCCCTACAGTCAATGACCGTGGTTGTTCCATCAGCGTCGGAGGTTTTGGATGTGATTGGAGAGCTCAAAGTGTCAATGCTGACAGATGAGCAGCTGATGGACAGCAGTGTCATCAGGTTGTGGTTCTCTAGCCGTCTGGGTGGGTTCCTGCCGTCTGCATCAGTAACTTTTCTGAACTGTCTGAGCCTCAGGAACCTCAGCTGTCTTTCATACCAGCAAATGTGAGTGATTGTCCACAGACTGCCCGTCCTTGCGTTACAGATCAGGTGTTTCACACTTCATGTTTAGATCTAGTTAGCTGTTTTTGCCATAAGAGGTCAAGCTTCCATTGACCCCTACTGTTAATGTTTAGCATACTAAGTCTAAGCGTGTTAATAAATTAAAGATACCTAGAAATGTGGACTCACACTTCCTGGAAAACAATGTTGACATCATGCTGCACTACGGGGTGTAACTAAATAGTCCAGTGAACAAAGGCATTGCACATTTTTAAATACTGTAGACCTGCCTTTCTGCCTGGCTTAGCAAATCAAACAGCCTTTAATATCCCATTGGTTTACACATACAGAGATTTATCCCTCGCTGTGTTTCACCCCAACATAGTGTTTGTCTCTGCTGGGTGTGTAAATAGGCAACTGTTTGCCAACATGTCCGCCATATCATCTAATTGATATGTCAATGTCCTTGGTTTTATTATCAGACTGCAGGTATTTATCCACCGTTTTGATGACATGACCTCAAAACAGCAGAAGGTCATCTTAAAGGATTTCATCCTTCGTTTCCTGTCACACTCAGGTACTATAAGACTTTAGTCTTAATGACTATAATGCTGAGAATATTTTCAAATTTATTTCATGTTTTTTGAACTTGGATGGGCTTCAAAGTTAAAAGACATGTTAGCATTTACAGATATCTCTTTATCTTCGTGACTTGATCCAGGTTCAGGCTGTGTGTCTGCCTCCAACAGCAGTGCAGAGTGGCTGATGAAGAATCTGGGTCCTTTTTCAATGTTTTTGTCCGTGCAAGAGCTGCTTCACTTTAACCCAGACTTCAACCCTGTAAGATCTCATTTCTGCTAACATCAAGGATTTAGAAAACCAGCCAAGGCTGTTATTACGTTGTTATTTTCAGCAGCAGTAAACTTAACTTTGTTCCCTCTCTTCCACTCAGCTGGAGGTCCTACAACTCCTGACTCCACAGCAGATGGCAGAGCTGCTGGTGTTGCCTCATCCAGACAAAGACGCCATCATAAATGCGATCTTTGATTACCTGACTAAGTCTGCTGATAAGAGGACATTCTCAGAGTTCCTGTCCTACCTTGTCATGTTCCTTCAACAAGTAAAATAGTAACATGATTCCTCTTTATTTAAAATGTACACTTTGTATTTCTGGTTGAAAGTAATAATGTTTGTTTCTTGTATTTAAAGGGAAACTTTTCCTGTTCCTTCTACAAAACACTGTGAGTTTTTATACGTATTTTAGATTTAATATTGAATGTTTATAAGTTTCATTAAATGAAACATAAGATTTGTGATGTTAATCCCACATGTTGCTGTTTTAGGTTCACCAGACTGGACCTGGCCGTGACTGCATTCTCTCTTGATGTAGCATCATCCATCACATACAGCAAGATGGCCTTATCCAATCTCATACCACCAGGTCATTATGTTGTTATAATTTAAATTTATCACTCAAATTAGCATTTTAATGTCATTTCTGAAATATACTATGAACTAATTAACTTTTTCTTGTATCACAGGTTGTGTCATATACAGTCAAGAGGTAATTAAATGTGATTTTCATATTTTTGGTTCAAAATGATATACAATATGGTTTTATGATGAAGATTTATAACTATCTTATTCTTTTTCTCCCCAAAGTGCTATGTTACCATAACAAATGGTAAGTTGTCTCACTGCCTAAAAAAGTTTATTTTTACAAGAACTCAATATTTTAATGTTAATAATCACATAAATGAATTTACTCCTATTTCTCACAGAAACAGACATTTGCATTGGAGTGAACAGGTGGGATTCATATAGTGATTCTTGTGTCTTACTTTAAGCTTGTTTAAGGATTTTGTGTCAATATACTGTCAATAAATGTTTAATGTTACTTTTTATTTTGAAACTACAGTGCAATGCTGCAGCTCCAGCTTGACAGCGGACAGATGAATGGACATTTCTGTAACTTTGCTGTTAAGGAATTTGCTTGTGCCTCGGTAAGACACCAAAACACATCAGATTGACAGCAGCCTACTGATGTGTGAAATAGTTTCAGTGTGATCTTCATGTTGACGTTCTGATTTCTCATCACACAGCTGTCAGCGTTGAAAGCAAAGGATCTGGCGTTGATGTTAGCGTGTAATCGCTCATCCAACTCCAGTGGCTCGATGCCCGTCTGGAAGCTTCTCCTCTCCAAAGCCTCAAATGTGCTGGATGAAGCTCTAGATCTTCTAACCAACACGGTATGAATCGACTGTGCTCCTCACTTTACCCTTTCCTGATCAGAGCAAGATGCTGGATGTTCTTTTTTTGTTTTTCTTGTAGACTCTGGACCCCAGAAATCCTGCAGTGTCAATGATTTTGGATTCTATACGAGAAATCCGATTGGACACATTCAGCATGGCCAGCTTCAATGATCCTGCCTTCCTCCAGCTGTGGTTCGAGCTCCGGCTTATTCCGTTTCTTCCCGCTGTTTCTCCTGATTTCCTTTCATGTCTCACCTCAAAGGGATTGACTTGCAGCTCCTACCAGTACATGTAAGCTCACACATCCTGTCACATACTGTCACCTTCAACCAAACTCATTGCAGATCTGATTCTTTCTCTTTGCATTGTCAAGACATCGTCATTAACCATGTGACCCCTAATTTCATTTCTGAAATCAGTGTGCAGATTTTGAGCGATGTCCAGCCACGCATGACACTCGCCCAGCAGATGTCTGTCTACACATACTTCATTAAGGTTTTCCTGACCAGAAATAACACCGCAGGTGGGTGCTCACCTTTCCATAAAGATGATGATGATGTTTTAGATTTAGTACACTTTACAAAAAAGTAAAAAAAGGTTACCAACAGAACAATCATTCTCCAGCATTTTAGACCACAACTAAATTTCACTTCAGCACCCCTAAAAGATAATAAAAATAGTCAGAGTTTTACTATTTAATAATGTAAAGATAAAATCCTAACCATACCTACCATGACTTTGAATGAAAAAATTGCTGTTGAAATTCTTTCAATTTAAGCCTTGTTTAACAAATTGTATTTTGTGATGGCACACAGTTCAAACACTCACAAAATTGGACCCTGTGCTCACTTCGTCAGTGGGCATATTGGTTTCCCTTTTGTTCTTGCTAATGTCTGAGTGTAATGTGAAAAACTACAAATAACAACAAATTTTAAGTTTTAAATAATTTCTTTTAAATTATATGTATATATATGGTAATGATTATAGTCTAAGATTATGCGAAAATGCACAGTTTTTAGTCAAATAACATCATATTTTCTTTGGGGGATTTTCTTTCTTTTGACAAAATATTATTTATTTTTTGCAGCGTATTCACTTTCTTAAAAAATATTTTGTGGTGCAAAATTTTTAATATTATATATAGGAAAATGATTATGTATTAATTAAATTTGCAGATCACATTTTCATTGGGGGCTGATCCTAGAATCGTCCGTTCTCCAGTAAATCACAGTGGAAATATTCTACAGTTAGCAGGGTTTCTTGCCCATGATGCATTCATACAGCATACAGTAAAGTTGAATGTGTTTTGTGTGTTTTTGTGGTTCAGACCCCAGCTGCAGCTTGCACATTACCAATAGTGGAGAATGGCTGCAGAAGAACTTGGGAGGTTTCTCAGTCCTCGTGTCCTTCGCTGACCTGCAGATGCTCTATTCCAACTTTTCAGCGGTACTTCCTGTTACATTGTGTCTCCTTTTATTATGTTGGTTTGTTTGCTTGTTTTTTTCCCCCGTGTGTATGTTTTAACCATCTGTGTTGTTGCACGTACATTTGTGTTTGTTACAAATGCAGATGGAAGCCTTACCACAGTTGACAGTCAGACAGCTAGCAGAGGTGTCTGCCACGCCTGGCCAGCTCACCTCTCCTGCCCAGGTTACCATGGTGATGAAGTACGTCCCCAACAAATTCCTCCCCGCCTTCTTTGATTACTTCTCACCTGCTATCATGGTGAGTCTGCATCAAATACCAATTTTCATATCAATATCTTGTGCTTGATTGGTACTAGAGAACAAAGATTTTATCAGCAAAAATATTGTCATGTCTCATCTAAAGTAGAAGATATAATTAATACTTTTCCTGTGAAAGCAAAGTACATTTTTACACTTTGGTATGATTTCCCTTCTCACGTTAATGTAGAGGTAGGTACAGGCAAACCACCTAACTAAAGGTCCTTTTTGTTGTTGCTCTGCAGAACAATACATTTCTTATTTTTAAAACGTTCACTCTATGGTGTTTATTTTATTTTATTATCTTTTTTTCTAATTTCTCTTTTTCTGCAGGGCAATGAAAACATGTTTCCCTCTCCGGTGAGGTCAGCCATGTTGCAAGTTGTGTTTGATCGTGCGAACCTCTCCGATAGCTCAGTGAGCGATTCAGTCGTGGCGCTGTGGCTGCAGACCCGACTGCCCCCCCTGCTGGTCAACCTGTCACCGTACCATGTCACGCCGTTCTTCAGAATCCTAGCCGGGAGAAACTGCAGTATCAGTCAGCAGGGGTAAGTGTAGCCCCACGTATGGAGCGCCAAAATAAAATTGTAATTTAACTAATATCTTAAAATGTTTGTTGTACCTCATCTCTCAAGTTGCCTCTGTGGGATTCCATACAAATGTCAACTGTAAATGAATGCATACAGCAGAAACAAAAATAATTGATTGCGTTATATTTTTTATTTTTTATTAGAGTCCAAGACCTGAATTCAACAATCTCATCTCTCAGTGACGTTACAAAGAAAGAAATCTACAACAACATCATTCAGGCTCTCAAAGGTAAACAAAGCGCACCAAAATGCTGTCTTACTGTAGTCACATCACTTTTCCTGTAACAATTAAAATAAATCATCAGGATACTTATTCCAGTAATAAGTAAGTCACTAAATAAGAAGTTACTGAGCTAACACAGAGCTGGATTCACAAGTTTAATTCAATTGTTATTTAATGCTTTTGTTATATTGTATTTCTGTACTGCTTTGGCAATACAGATTCCTGATCTGTCATGCCAGTAAAACTTATTTTAATTTAAATTTGAATAAGAGGTTTGAGCATATTTGTCAGGATTCAAGATTTTGTTGAGAAACACTGCATGCAAAAAGAAGACTTTGTTTAGAAAAAATCTTCACATTATTAAATATTAAAAGATTATGTATGTATGTTGCATGTATGTATATAATATGTATGTATTCCCCCTAATGTCAGAAACATGAGTAATTAAAGTGATTTAAATTTGTAAAAATATACTTAAAATTGAACCTCAAATCTTTAAAGATTTAAGAAGGCTAAAACTGATTTAAATTTGTGTTCAGTCCCTTTTGCACTATTAGACAAACACAGAGCCATGGAGCCAGGGAGGCTCGCTGCACATGAATAGAGTTCATTCACCCTCTTGTTCTTATTGTAACCTCAATTTCTGTTCTATGTAGCTATCAAGGTAATAAAGTAATGTGTGGACGGTTAAGTCCACTAAAGATAACAATTGTGGAGCTTACACAGAAGCCCATACAGTTTATCTCTATATTAATACTAACTAAGGCTTTTGTTTGTGTATTTTTGTATTTAACATGTTTAATGAACCCTTCCTTTTTTAACACTATCGATGGTAGTGGACAGCAAGTAAATATCCATATTCTCTGATTCACCATCTTTGAAACCTACAGCCGTCATTTCAGCTCAGCAAATCAAAGTTTGTTTGACAGCCGAACTCTTCCACTCTCCTTCCTTCTAGGACCGATACCCCTCCAGTGCTACGGAAACAACTACAACTACAGTTTCTACAGATTCTTGGAAAGCTCATTCATGGGATTCCAGTTCCCCAACCTCACCACCTTCCTGTCCCTCATGCCTCAGAACAGGATATATCAGGTGTGTGTGTCCAAAAGTAATACAGAGGATTAAAAAAAGTTAGAGAGGGTTTGTTTTAGTGTTTGCAATGAAGCATCTGAAAGTAGACGAGGAAGAAGAGTGTGACTTATTTAATGTTTGCTGTTCCTCTAGCTGGTGAACTCCATGCCTCCATCAGATCTTGGTGATTTTCTCCGTCGCCCCGACACTGTCGACAACAGTGCAGAGCTCTGTGTGATCTACAACAACTACATCCAGACACTGGTGTTCCTGCAGACTGTACGCACCACACACATGAACACACACACACACACACACACAGAAACACAAACACGCACTGATGATATGATAACATTACCGTATATATTTGCTACAGGAGTCTCTCCCGGCGGCAGTGCGGCAGCCCACGCTGCCATGCGTCTGGCCAATGGCTCTCATGAGCTCCAAGTGGTCAGAGGTCAACACCTGGTTTGACACAATCCTTCCGAACTACTTGGCCTTCCTCACAAAGAGTCTGATCAGCCCCGGTGCCACATACAACGCCTCCTGCCTAGCCTTTCAAAAGCTGTATGTTTGGTTTTCACTACACTATATGCTAACTTTGTGAAAAAAGTTTTTTTGTATAATTTTTGGTTGTTTTCAAATCATGTCTTTTGGTTTCATTTTGTTTTTCAGAGTTTCAGTTCTTGGTACATACAACTACACTGCTGCAAACTTTATGGGACAAGATGTGTACAACACCATCAGAGTCTACCTCACTTCAGGTCAGTGTCCATCACAGACACAACAGTCTTTACGTCTTTAACCTTGTTACCTGGGTAATTTTAAGGCCCCTTTAGCGACCAAACAACAAATCTAGTGACACTTTGGGTCTTAACTCTTCTCTCATGTCACGTCTCTGATCTGGCTGGAATCAGCAACACAATCAGTACAGCCAATCAGCAGCTAGACACAAACGTGACTGAGCTATTTACTCCAGTACTGTACGTAAGTACAGTTGTGAGGTACTTGCACTTTACTTGAGTATTTCCATTATATGTTTTACTTTATAGTTCTTTCACCACTGCCAATTTCTGGCGGAACTCCTGCTCCTTTGTTTTTGTTCCAAATTATTTCACTTGACTCTTGAATGAGTTTATTCCAGCGTCTGGGTCCTCTCTATTAATGATACATCAGTTCTGCAGTCAACACAACAGTCTATACAATTCCAATAATATGACTAGGTAGCGTGCTGTGTAGCAGAGGCATGTTGGTTTACAGTGCTAAGATCAGTATCTCCAAATGAATGTGATGTTAATGAAGATGTTTCATGTAGCACCTTCAACATAGATGAGAGGTTTGTGAGGAGAACAAAATGGTCCAATATATTTATAAATGATGTCTTTTAGTTATTTTTTATTTATCTCTCTGGCTTCTCTCAGAGAAATCCTCCATGTAAATGTTTGTAATTTGTTGTTGTAGCGACGGTGCCAAGGTGTTACAATCCGAGCAACCCACAGCTAAACTCCACAGCCTGGTTCGCTGAGTACATCGGCCCTTTCATGCCTTTCCTCACTCTGGGGGATCTTCAGACTTTTGGATCTGCACAGGTGCTGAATTTAATTTAGGGTACTCTTAACCTACAGCTCTGGTTTTGTTCACTGAGATTGAAATTAAGAAAGAAATTGTTGAAGATAGATGGATTAACGATGTACCCTCTCTCCTCTCTGCAGGTTATACAGGTGTTCACAGTGAACCTTCGGAACATCGCCCTCCTCAATCAATCCGCCTTACCTCTCAACCTCACCAACTACTACACTAGCCTCGTTTATCAGCAGGACAGCAACTTCAACCCCTTACTGTTAGTCCAAACCTATAAAATGTGTTTTACCTTTATGTGTTTACTATCTGCTTGTAAACCGACTCTTCTCTCTCTGTCTGCAGACTTCCTCTGATTTTTCGGTGTGTGGTTCCTGGTCCAGCATTCACCCAGCTCACTGCAGCAGAAACTCTAATAGTTCTGTACAACCTGACCACTCTCTGTACAAACCTGGATCCACAGGTAATGAACACACACACAAAACTCACGTGCATTTACGCTAAGACGTACATATTTTATTACAAACAGATGGGTGACAATTTAAAGGAAAACTTGAAGAAATGGACATGAGGTGTCACTGAAGGATTTGATGAGTATGAACCTAATGTGAATATCACCAGATCTCCATGCAACTGATCACCTCTGGGAGACTTTGGATCCAAATGCCCTCCATGAATGTTAATCCCTCCAGTTTCAGAGACTTGTAGAATATATGCCAGGAAGCCTTGAAGCTGCTCTGCAGGCTTGTGGTTGTCCAATTTACTAGCACCCGTTTGTTTAATCTTTAAATTTGTCACCCACCTAAATAAGGTTGGGTTTCGCTGAACTCTGATGCTATCTCTCTATCCTTACTTTTTTTCCCAGCAATAAACGATGAGCTAAACATTCTATAATTACAACGTATGGCTGGTTGTGTCTGTAGTTCAATAAACAGAGAAATAATCCGCTGATTGTGACACATTTCACGAGAACCTCCCAATTAAACCTTTATACACATCATATTGCTAATCACTCAACTTCATGATCACCTTAATAGTTCTGAATTATTTTCAGCTTGTAGTTTCAGGTCATAAACATTAATTAGGCAGAAATTCACTGAAAGACACTGTAGTGTCTCTGTCTTTTCACCCAACCAAAGGCTGATTACAGATATTTGAGTTTTACATTTTTTATATTTAACTAACAACTAAATGCAATTACATTTGATATGAGATTTTAAAGCATCCTTATTCGACAAGGAGAATAGATTTTGGATTTGAACCCCAACCCTACACCTACATGTTCCATCACCACCACACAATGTAAAACTCTTGACCTACCATGAAGGTATAAAGTTGTTTGTTATATTTAAAAAAGTTTTTAAAGTTACACATTTTTCACAGTTCATCCAAGCAGCATTCTACCATCAAGTTATAGTTTTTGCAGTTGTCTAATTATTGCTTTGGCAGTGAATCGTACCTTGGTAATGTGATGCAAGTAGATTAAAATGTTCATGGAGTATTATTGTTGTCTGTCAGATGGAAAATCTTAAAAGTTCCTACTGGTGGCATTTCTTCTTCTGTCAGAGTTTTAATTAAATAAAAAAAATCAATCAGCAATGTTTTTGTTTTTGCCAGGCGCTCTGTCACATATACTGTCAGCGGTCTTTGTTTTTGTCACTGCACTAGCAACTCCTACTGGTCTGTTCGGGGGGGGATAACATGAATTTCAGCGTGTTACACCCTCCCACTAGTTGTGCTTTAGAAGGTATGAATGATGGGGGTAAAAGTACTACAATGTAACATGTATAGGGAACTGCCTTAAGAACAAGCCTCTGTACAAAATACAAACGCTTCTCTACTTGACACAAAAATACACGTTTTTTACTTTTTCTTCTGTAGATTTCTGCAGCTTTGGCGGATAACTTTGGTAACAACATTGGCCCCGCAGCCATTTCTGCTCTCGGCAGCCAATGCAGTGGCTTGTCCACTGGTCAGATCATGACGATAAAGCCTCAGGACCTTTTTGCATCCCTCAGCATTCTCAGCAGTGTGTCAGGCTGGGATCAAGGTCAGGCCAATGCCATTATCCAGGCTCTGATATCTTCTGGGATGATACAGGTAGCTGCAGTCTGTCATTGTGTGTTTTATTGAACTTTGATTCGAGATGCCGAAGGTTGTGTCTGTGAGCACACCAGTTACAATAAAGCTGCCTCATCTGTGTGATGTTTCCTTCCATTTCCATCCCACCAGATCAACAGCGCACCGTCATTGTTCATGCTGGGATCTCTTGTTAACGGTGTTCCCACTGCAATTTTCAAAAGCATCAGCGGCTCCCAGCTGCTTATTGCATCCAAGAATTCTACATTTCTGGGATACTTCATGTCCACTCCAGAGATCATCCAGCAGATATTTGTCACTCAGGTAGGACAACTTCATTTCTGTTATAGAATTTTATTTATATAGTCCAAAATCACAAATTTGCCCCAGAAGGTATTCCAATTTGTAAGTCTTTTGAGAATTTATTAAGTTTTCTGCGCAGAGAGGACCAACTGCTGTACACACAAAGTGTGTCTGACAACAGAGGGAACTGAGCTCTCTGGTCACCTTTTATTTATCCATAAAAAGCAAAGTAATTAACACATTCCTTCCCATGTGGTGTCCTTTGAAGTAGGCACACCCAGATAAGCCGATATGACATAATATATATCAACCACGTAACTTAATTAAAGTTTAAGATTTCTACAGGCAACACAGACCTAAACAAAGGAATTCTCTTGTCTTTTAGATCTGGTCACCATTTGAAAGGACAGTTTAGGGTCATACATAGTATGTAGTAAGTTAGGAACTTTATTGTTGACTTTGTGGAAATTGTGTTCACCTTCACCACATAGTGTTAAAATCAATACAGAACTATGATGAGGACAAACCGCAGGGACACGGTATCAACATTAATACAGCAAAATAAGAATAAAACACCATAAAATGAGATGAGGGCTAGATGTAGATAAATGAAGACACAGACATGCTAACATACACCTTATTAACACATATGACCTCAAACTAACATTTACAGTGAGTTACCAGTTTATTACCTAAACCTACACTCTATTTAATAGATTTTTGTTGTAGTCCATTTGAGACAAAGTCAGATGAGGCCTGGCACCAACCATCATGCTACGTTCAAAGTCAAAACTTTGCCCGTTCCAGGTAAATACTAATTGATGCTACAAATGATAGAGGCCCTGATTTTTTTCCTAACCTTTAGTGATTTAACCTCTCACCTCACCTAGCTGCAGTGAGGTAGACTTCGAGACACCATGATATCACTGTTGGGTGTGGTTACAGGTGCACTATTCTGACCACACAGTGATGCTGGATATTGTCAGAGGGGAAACAGACTTTTAACCAGAGGGCATTGAAACACACATATATCTTACTTCTCACGCCCCCACCCAGATCATATCCGTGAACAGCAACAGTGATACGATCATACAGAACGTTCCAGACACACTGGCCGTGGAGATCCCTCGTGTTCTGCTGCTGGGCTTCTCAAATACAGAGAGCGTTATCATCACACTCAACAAGAAGAAATGGAAACCGCAGCAGGTAGGGGGATGCAACACTGAAACACACACAATATTGCAGTGAACGCACCCACTGAACAGTATGTCATTATACACTGTGTGTGTGTGTGTGTGTGTGTGTGTGTTTTTCAGGCCGAGTTGTTCTTTAATTTAATAGCTGTGGACAATGCGACTGCAGTGCTGGGAAGTCCAAACAAGTGAGTTTTGGAAAGGCTTTCAATTAGGCAAGAGTTTACACAAAATACCCAATCAGGAAATGTCCTGCAGGTGGGTTGAAATATGAACATAACATACTGTGTGTGTGTGTAGTTTGTCATCCTCAGTGCTGCAAGGGTTCACGTCCACCTCCGTGGGGACCTTTCAAAAGGCACAGATCAAGAGTCTGATAAAAGCCTGTCGGAGGACAGGCAATAACAAGGTCACACTGGTGGAGACTCAGGTGAGAGAGGGGGAGAGTCTGTGTGTGTGTGTGTGTGTGTGCAATTGAAACAAGACGTCTAGGTTATACTCTATGTGGCCTAGATATTAAAAAGTATATGTTGTAAATCACCAAATTGCTGCTTAGTGGAACAATCAAAGAGATGGAAACCAACCTGATGACACTTTTTTGCTCCTAACAGTTGACCTGCATGTACAACTACATCAAAGGGGACTCAGATGCCACCAGCTTTGACCTCTATCCTCATGATGTGCTGCTCTACTATGAGTAAGTTTAACATTATTTGTGTTGGACATGATGGTAAAACAGGTTTTGTTATAATGACACAGCTTTCAGAGCAGTTAGAGTTAGTTAATGCTTCCCTGTCTCTCTACAGTTACTCCCTGGTGCCACAGGCCAACTGCAGGTTCTATTTTCAACAGCTGGCTAATGCAGACTTCTCCGTCTTCTCAACCACCCTCAGCTACAAACGGACCGCTCTGGTCGCTAATGCCAGGAGGTGCCTGGTAAGTCCCTGAACATCACAGCATTACATCTAAAAGGACTGTTTTCCCAAACAGGGATTTAGCCAAATTCAAGACAAAAAAATTTGGTTAATTCGGGGTGGCAAACTCAGATATAGTTTGCAATCATCCACAGAGTTCCTCTCAGACTTGAATTAACTGATTTCCTGAACATTGGAGTTGCTCTAGGACTCAAAGGAAGCAGATTTCTTACATTTTAACCAACAAGCATCACCTACCAGATAAGTACTTAAGGCCCAAACGCACTGAAAGTGTCAAAACTACATCTTTTGTTTTAAATGGCCGAACATGCACCAAAAGTCTTACGATGCCTTGACGCCCCTATTGCCATCTTATTTTGATGTCGGAGCCTCATATGAGGACGCAGCAGTACCGGTTAACAGACTCACCCTGTATCATCCAGTATTTGTTTTGCAAGTCACAAGTAAGACTCAAGTCACATCCCAAGTCAAGTCCCAAGTTAAGACAGGGAAGTCCCAAGTATTTCTTTACAGGCATTTAAGAATAATAAGGATAATTTATCATCATTGATGAACTTCACAAAGAATACTGCATTGTTTTCAAGCTGTACTTTGCCTTAGAAATCATTACAATGTCCGGTAGATTTCCATTTTAGCTGTGCGCCATAGTAACACCAATTGACACACGTCAAATTAGGCACTTACAGTGTGTTTGAGTCTTAATTGACCGAATCAACCAACTCCGAGACCATAATCATTTTTGTTTCCGAGACCATTTTGCATATCTAAAAAAGTGGACATCTGATTTTCCCTGTCAGTTTTAACTCATCCAACTCCTCGAAATTAGTTCTTTGTGATCCAATCTAATCTTTTATGAACTGCTCCCAGGTCATTGTGTGCAAAAACCAGTTAGTCTTCATCTTATGGATCTATTAGGTGAAGACTAACTTTACTATGAAAACTGAGAAATCATCTATGAATGGAAATAAAAATCACAATATATGTAGAAAAGTTATTGAATGTTGAAAGGTTTGCCTCCTTCAACTTTACCTCTGCCACCTAAAGTATTTTGCTTTGTTTTCTTATTAATTAGGAGATAATTACAGTATTTAAAGCTCCCTAGATCTGTATGCCCTGTTTTTCAGGCATTGAGATATTGATGTAATGTTTTCTTTTTCTTCTTCTGACTGAAAAGAAAATCTAAATAACATTTAGGAATAAAATAAATATTCTAATTTGTACATTCAACTCCTTTTATTTTTTTTAAGGGTATAACAAGCACAGTTTTGACTGGGGATAATATATCAGTGTTGGGAAACATGTGCTGCACTCTGGATGGGTCCTACATTGTGAACTCTGACCCGTCCATCCTGGAAGCACTCAATAACTGCCCAGACCTCACCAGCACTCAAGTGGCTGCGGTTGAGACTCTACTGGAGAGCGGAAAAACACCATACGGGTACGTCAAAAGCAGCAATACATTTTAAATTTTTTTTTTAACCTCTTAGTTATATATCCTTACAGTATCAGCAATTGTATTACTTACCAGCAGCCTTTTGTGTCTTTTAAACTATCCCACTATGTTCTTCTGTATCTTTCCAGAGCAAGATAATGACTGAAAACAAATTTAGAACCAGAAACAAATAATAATTTAGTCACCGGTTAAAAAGTGGACTTTTGTTTCAATTTCAGTTTGATACCCTCTTTATTAGGCTGTTTGTTTCTTGATAACTAGAGCTCCATCAACATGGAATGGACAGACTCTGGTGAACCTCGGGATGTTGCCGCTGTATTTGACTTCAAACTTCTATAGTAACTTTGACAAAGTGAGTAACACATTTAGTAGAAAGGGCGATTGCATTTCCATGTGTCTGTGGCATTACGTCACCTGCCTGGTGTTGGATTGAGGTTGGTGATGTTTTTTGTTTTTTGTTCTTGTGAGCAGCAAACAAAGCGGACATTCTTGAAGTACTTCCTGAACCTTATTAAGAGCAACAGAGTGGACTTGCAGAAGAGGGCGGCACTGAGGGACCAAATAAAACAGTCTCTTACAATGAAATCAAAGCGATCTATAGGTGAGTGTCCCTCTGTTATGCTGCTTTTCCTTTATGACTTTTCTACTTTAACACATTTTCTCCCTATGTTTTAGTAACCGAGTGCACTGTAGGAATAATCACCCAGGTGATTATCAGTGATGTGACGTTCCCCTTTGACTATAACGACATAAACCAGTTCAACTCCTGCCTCAGTGCCACCACTGTTAAAGACAACTTGGATGCCATTACTGGGAAGGTGGTCCAGATGGATTACCTCAAGATCGTTCTCAGCAAGCTGAGAGAGGTATGTGATGGGAGCCAGTGAAGATGTGATTGCTTTGCCTTTTTTCTGTGTTCAAATGGCTTTCAGGAGCCAAAAAGGGTACTGTACACATGCAAGCACATACATGAACCTGTCTTTTAGTTTTCAATACATTTCAATTTCAAAGGAAACAACAACAAAACAGAAAAAATCTTAACTGTTGCAATGTTTTTTTAATCGCTTATGGCAGAGAAACAAAAAAAATGCCAACGGCAGTGGACAGGTGTTACTTTGTTAACAGACTAGACGTAGGTAGTGTCCCATGACAATTATGAACATGTGCCCCCACATATGGATGGCCACAGCAGGAACAGACAGCAAAAAACGAAATATCTGAAGTTGTTATTAGGCAATTAAACACACACACGTTGACAAGTGCTTTACTGTATATACAGGAAAATATACATTTATACAGAAATAAAAAATGTGGCACTAAAGGTTATGATATTTTAGAGCTCAAGCTCGAAGTCTGCCTTTTTTTAAACTGAGCAGTAAAAGTTTAGATTATCGGCTGTGGTTCTGGTTAAGTCAATTTAGAGAGGTTTTAGAGCAAAAGAACAACTAGATAGATGGATGGATAGATAGATAGATGTTCTTTATTGATCCTGTGAGAGAAATTGTTTTGTTACACAATCAACAATACTCTAAGAATAACCATAAACATTAAAAGCACAAGTGCAGATCTGCAGAATATCAATACAAATACAAAAACAAATACAATACAATACAAATAAATGTATAAAGTAAAGAGCAGAATTGCAGATCTGCAGGACACTGCAAATGTTGACCAAAGTGAGAGATGACAATTCAAGTCCAATTAAAAGAAAATGCAAAAATAATAATGAAAATCAATGAAGTCAACAGTGGGACTTCATGATGGGTGTAAGGGCATGCAAAAAGGGCAGGAGATGAAGCATCCTTCATTTTTATGCAAAATGTTTAAATGAATAAGCATTTTGTCGCCTAGAAAATGAAGCACCATACTTCCTATTGCTGTTTGCATTTAAAGTCTTTCCTGAAGACATATAGCAGTTAAATGCTTGAACTTTAAATGGAGTATGGTCTGGGCAGAAAGAAATGATGATATATATGCATATATTAATGGATTATATAATATATGATAACACATATAATACATTATAATGTATCATAAAAGTTGGTCAGGGCTTTGTTTGTGTTTCTTACAGTATTTTGAGTGTTAAGAATTTAAAAATCAATAAACAAAAATCTTTGTTTGTCTATTTACAGTTCAAACTCCACAGAGAGCTAAATGAATTGACTCCAGTTCTGACTCTCTGCTGGGTGATAATGTCTTCTCTCTGATTCCCACATATGTATAGGCCTACGCTGCCGCCTCTACCATCCCAGAAAGTCAGGTTCAGCTCTTGGGCCCAGCGTCCCTAGTGGCCACCATTGATGACATTAACATGTGGACTATAACTCAGCTCGACACACTCTCTGTCCTGATGAACTCGTCGTATGGGCAGTGGGACCCGAGCCTGGTGAGCAAACAAGTAAATTATAAAAAATGTGTTGTGCATGTAGGTGTGTATGCTTGTGTGTCCTCATGAATGAATGTTTCTGCTCATCCAGGCTAAGGCCATCATCTCTAAGTATCTGAGTGTGCAAGGGAACCAACTCGGCAGCGCTGAGCTCAACGTCATCGGAGGAGCCAACCTGTGCTCTTTGGACACTAACGTTTTGAAGAACATTTCTCAACCAAGCCTCAAGTAAGAAGTCAGGGTTGTGTGTGTGTGTGTGTGTGTTTGGAGGATTGTTACACTTCTTTACCATTGCTGCTTGTGAAACCATGAGTTCACCGTTTGGCTAGCCGCTCATATATGGAAGGATTATGTGGTGGCTGAATGGGAAAAATACCAAGTAATAAAACATTCTAACAGGTCAAAGCACATTTCATAGTATATTTATGTCGGTATATAGAGCCTATATTTAATATCCCTTTTCTACCTATCTGTAACATATATTGTGCAAAGGGAAATAGAGTGACAAACTATGGAAATGTTAATTTCTGCAATTATATTAATCTAGCAAATAACAAATGATGGAATTGTTTACTGTGCTTTCATAATTATGGCAGCAAAACAAAAAAAAAGCTGTGAATTTTTTCATGCATCCCTACTCATAATCACTTTTGGTTTCATGGGTAGATGAGATTTGCATATTTCAAAGAGCACATTATATTTTATCTGGGTTCAGTTCTGTCTTTAGGAGAATATGTCCTGTCAATCAAAATGTAGATTCAACAAAAAAAATCCCAGAATCTCATTAAAACAGAGAATGTGCAAGAATTCATTAAATTCAACAAACTGTCAGTCTGAGCTATCACAATAATCACACAACTATATATGTATAATTCAATATGATGTTAGAGTGTGGGGAAAAGAAAATGTTTTATACAAACTAAAGTTTTGTATGAACAAAATTGCCAGAAAGCAGCTGTTTTCTTTTGAGCACAGTACAACATTTCTTAGAAAACAAAAGATTCAAATTCATGATAAACTTCTTTCTAGGTTTAAGACAAAAAGAAACAGCGATTATTATAGCATCTTGTTGGCTGGAGGGTGTGGTTTTCTTGTCTGTTAGAAAAAACTGAAAAGTACCTTCAATCTGAGCCCTCTTTAACTTTTGTTAGATTTTATTTTGGTATCCAGCCCCTGCTGCACCGACTGTTTCCTGGATGTGCACACAGACATTCTTGCCTATTTCTTGTCTCATACTGTGTTTGTGTCTCCTGCAGAAACGCTGACGTCCTGACTTTGTCCAACTGCACCACAGAGCAAAAGCAAGCGCTGTTCACCATCGCCAGCCAAGCATTTGCCACAAACACCCGCGCAACTGTCTCCATTCCCTCCTTCCAGCTCACACGTTCTTACCTCGGTGGGAAAACAGACCCCCCCACACACATACACATGTATAATGCATGCAGAAAATCTTTGATTTACACACAGTGTCACTGTTCATTTCTCTCTTGCCCTGCAGGGGGAGCAAATTTAGCATATTTCCGAAGTTTGGTGGACTCCAGTGTCAACATGGACATGCCTACCTTAATCAGTCCAGATCCAAACGTTCTACTGGTCAGTGGTGTGTGTGTGTGTGTGTGTGTGTGTTTGGCAATTGTATTTGATTGTTTATGAAAGGGCCATGATGCCAAACAGAAAAGACTGTAAAAAGTACTTATAAGGTACTCTGTTTCTACATCATTACATCACCTACCTGCTTAGTAACGGTTCTGTGAAATATAGCTGATTAGGTCTTATGTTCTGCTGGATTAAACACGAAAATAATAAGTAAAGGATAGGTTCACATTTTTTCAGTCTGTCTTTAACAATAGTCCATTTACAATAGTCGTGTTTTTGCACAGATGGATTTTATTCCCCTGTCACTTACATAGGCAGCATGTTAGAAGGAAATATTTTAATGAACAGGAGGAATAATTACAGCAAGCAAAGCTGTTTTAATGTGAATGTAGCATTGTGAACCTATTCTTTAAATACAGTGAATATGTGATTTCTTAGTTAACTTGTTTTTTTTTTTTTTGCAAAAATAAAAAAAAATAAAAAATTCACGTTGTCATTATGGGGTGTTGTGTGTAGAATTTTGAGGACAAAAATGAATTTCTTCCATTTCGAAATAAAGCTGTAACATAACAAAATGTGGAAAAGGTGAAGCGCTGTGAATACTTTCCAGATGCAGTCAGTTTGTGTTAATTCGCAGTATATCTCTTTGCTCTGCTCTCCCTAGAACCTGACTGTGAGTGATGTTAAAGGTCTTCTTGGCACCAACCTGCCAGATTTAAAGAGCTATGAAAACCAAACGCTGGTACAGACCTGGATCAGCAGGCAGTACCAGTCACAGCTTAATACACTGGGATTGGGGCTTGTGGGAGGCCTGGCCGACCCGACCAACTCCAGCGCCTCCACCAGCTCCCCTGGTGCTACAACCACCACCCCATCATCTGTTGGGTCTGGATCCAGCAGCTCCACAGCAGGATCTTCTACCACCAAACGTGAGTATTGAAAAAGTCTCAATTTACTGTTAGCTAAACCCATCCCCTGAAACTTTATTGTTGGAAACTTTATTTAATCAGGTAATCTTTTTTAAGAATGACCAGAGATAATGAAACATTCATATTCAGACAAACAACCACCACACAACAAAAACAGCACACATATGGCCAGACAACCACAATCAACAAAGACAAATAAAACAATTAAAAGAGTCACCAAAAAACATCAAATGAGAAAGCTTTAAAATCGAATAAAAGGGGAATGAACGGGTTTAGCTTGAGCTTGACCATTTATAAGGTGCATAATACCTTAAACTAGTTTTGCCAACATTAGGGTGAACATATGGAACATCTAAAGTTAAGCAGTTAATGAAATGTGTACTGAATAACACTTTATAATACAGTACACTAAAATGTGAGTAGTTACTGATGAATGAATCAGGAACAGTCTGATAATAAGTTATTCAGTAGTTCCTGAATAACTCAAAATAACTTGAGGACTATATTGTAGATAATGATGAGTTGCTAGACAACAGACTGGGAGATAGTATATTAATGAATCATTAGGTAAGGATTAGTTCAAAAGTTATTCATTGTTCCTGATTGGCTCTGAACTATCAGCCACTCATTCATTACTAACATCTTAATAATTAGTTACTCCCAATCATACTGAGTAGTTACAATGTAGTCCTTTGTTACTACATGATTACCTGACCATTACTTTATGGAAGTCCAATCAAAATGTGTTTATTTAAAAACAAAAGTGTTATTAGCTAGCTACAGCTAAAAAAAATAATTTTTACCTGTGTTTGAAATCAAGGTCCCATTTTTCCAAAATTACTAAAAATGTCTAGTGGTGGACTTTTGTTGCAAGTCATGTACCTCTTTTCCCTCCTATTTCCTATCTTCCTCCAAACCCTCACTGTCGAATAAAAAAAAAAAAAGGCCCCAAAATATCTTTAAATTCAAAAAAACGGTAAATCTGCTCCCCTTACCAACAGCAGCTAAGGGAGGTTGGAGCTTAGCAAACAGTCAATTAGCAGGCATTGATCGAGAGAGGGCACACTTCCTTATTCTTATATTTCCTTTATTCAATATGTTGGAAACTTGTATCAATATAAATGTGGTGAAGAATATCCAGTGATCTATAAAGTGAGTATGTGTGTCTTGTTTTAGCTCACAGTGGTGCCCGCATCCAAGCAGACGCTGGCTTCTCCTTCCTTGTTCTCCTCACACTCCTCATCGCTTCTCAGCACATTTTTGTGTGAAGAAACAAATGGATGAATATTGTAACTGATATTTATATATATACCCGCTAACAGATGGAATTACTGTAGCTTCATGCTGCTACGTTGCATTGCTTACTATTAAGAAACATTTTCAGATGCCATAACAATACAGAAGTTGTAAATTGTGTATTCTTGATTAGTTGATCCTTCAGTATGTATACTCTGAAATGTTTTTATACATAATTATTAGGCTCATATATTCACTTAATATTTTTTTCCTGGTGGTTCTGTTGTTTTAAATGTCAAAATGAAGGTTTAACACACAATTAAGGTGACTATACTAGGCTACGTGTGTTGCTGTAATCCTGATTGTTTAGGCGGGCTCACCCTGAAAATGAATGGCAGGTCTGGAGTTGTATGAGATTAAAAATAAATTCATATTGTGTATTGTTGGACAATCATCAGAGTTCATCACTTGCTTGGTCATGGTTTATTAATAGTCAAGGTTTTGGAGGGAATAGCAGAAGCTCACATCATTTCATCGGTAAAAGGAACACCAACTACAAATTTAGTCACAAAATCATTATGAATGTGTACGTAGGTCTGAGCTGTAAGTGAACACCATCTGTATCTCCAGTCTGACTGTGAAAAGCAAATAACAGCTGAATAAGGTGCATGTGTAGACATATACCAGTATCACTGTCAGATTCAGAATAATTACATTTTGTGAATTCAACAGTGGTTCATTCAGTTTGTAGTCTGGTGTACTGATAGATGTGTTGGAAGTTCAACCCCAAGGACACAATACTAGTTAAGGCTACAACTCACGATTATATGTTTAATCAATTAAGCTGCCCATTATTTTTGATTAATCGTTTTGTCTTTAAATGTCATGTTTAGTCTAACAGTCAAAAACTCCAAAGCTATTCAGTTTACTATCATATCAGCAAAGAAAAAGCATCAAATTCTCACATTAAACTTCATCAAACCAGCAAATTATGATTTCTATTATTAAAATTGTTGCCAATTCATTTTCTGTCAATCGCCTTTTTCGATTTTTTTCCGAGTTACAAGCGTTTATACACGCCAAGTACAGTCTTACAGGTAGGACAGGTGTGCTTTGCATCTTTTAGCTGGTCCACACAGAACGGGATGAGACAGCAACCTAAAACAAAGCTGGAGAGGACAGCAGCTAATGTCAGGATCATCCATTTATATGACATCATTGTATCATTTATTAAATTATATTTAAAAAAAAAGGATAGGTAAGTTTCATGCATTTCCCAAGTCCATTTCTTTTGGTCACATCTACAATTATAGGCAACTGTTTTGCCATGCTTAGCAGCTAGTTTAAGGGATAGTGACGTAGGTCCATGAGTCTGTTGGGCTGTCACTTCTATTGTTTTGTCCAGAGTGAAAACTCTTGACAGCATGGATTGCCTTGAAATTTGGTAGCTACATTCACACTGTCGGCGCTATTGGAAGAACAGGAAAACCTCCTGTCTATTCACACATGAACATGGTTACCCTCATTGCTAGCATTGCAGTCACACCAGGTAAGTGGAAATTAAGCATACATTAGCTAACAGTGTAGGCCTATAGCTCAATTTTTAATAGGATAGCTCAATTGATTGTATTAGTTTTAATATACGGTGTGAGACCTGGCTTTGAAATTCCTGCAATCTGCACCTTTGAATTACAATAGGTGGCTGATCCAGTGGTTCAGATTCAGTGGTTTGTTTTTACAGGCAGTCAGGAAGTGAACAAAGCATCTAATATTAGCACATTAACATATTAACATGCTATTTGCCAAATTAGCATTAGCTTTAATGCACAGATAAGCCCAAGTACAGCCAAGACTGACACAGCTATTTTAAGTTAAAGTTCAACATTTGGGAAATAACCTTAAAGTTGGACAAGAAGATTGATGTCACTTGAATGTCTGCATGTTAAGTTTGGAAGCAATCAGCTTAGCTTAGCTTAGTTTCATTTAGCATAAAGTCTGTAAACAGAGAAGGAAATAACTAGCCTGCCTACCAAAACCTCTAAAGGTCTTTAATAAATAACAATGTTTCCAAAAATGTTGGGGTTTAGTTGGAGTTATGTGGTGTCAGTTGGATCCATCGCCCAGCTCTACTGCGTAGTGTCTCCGCTGGTTGCCTGACAACTGCCTTTTTCACTGTGTGAAAGTCACTGCCTTTATTTTCCAATAACCCCCCCACTAATTGTTGTTCTTACATCAGATTATGTTGCGTAATAAATTACATGTAACTTAATGAGCTTTTGAGTTGCTGGTAGACATTTTTTTTAATTTTAAACAGAGTCACGCTAGCTTTTCCCCGTTTAGTCTTTATGCTAAGCTAAGCTAATTGCTTCTCTTGGTAATAGCTCCATACTTCAAGCACAGATACAGAAGAAGGAGTGGTATTAATCTCATCTAACTTTCGAAAAGAAAGTTTTCCTAACCTAACCTCTACCACACCCATGGTAAGAGATTAAGAACTGCAAATTTAGTGTCTTTTTCACCCACCTAAAAATGTTGTGGCTTTACACCCTCCATCTTTGAGAATATTGTGATTCTTACCCACAGAAGAAGAGTCCTCCGCAGAAGAGGTAGGTGAGCAAACCAGAGGAGTAGTCCACCTTGGAGAGTACTGTCTGATGGCACTTATGACAGGCCACCTGAACTGGACTGTCTCCCAATGGGACGACTGTCACCAGACAAAATGAGGTTTGAGGAGACCAGAAAAGCGAAGACTGAGGTGTGAATTTCAATAAGCTTACAGGATACTAGAGTTATGCTATTATGAGGAACAACACACTGATGTAGTGTTGTAACTGGACTCACCAACAGGCACTTGAGCATCTGCCATCGTTCCTGTAAACAAGTCAAATCAAAGATGTCAGTAAATACAGGCTACAGCATGTGCATACTTCCATGAAACACAAAAACAAGAGATTTAAATGTTTAAAGATTTGTAAATAAATTGTAAATTGTAAATAAATTATGATTGCAAATCTTGTTATTCCTATTGACCACCTCTATCTTAACACACACACACTCTATCTTATTTTATCATTATTATTGATCTTAAATGTCATTTGAACAATATATGAGGAATAATTTATATTTATTCAGTTTAGGATTTATCTTGATCTAGGTTTGATCTAGGTTTATTTACAAATTGACACTCATATGTTAATCTTGCTTATTTTGTGCATATAATTAAACATGCATTTGTGACTCGTATCGAGACTTAGACATGCAGTATATTGGGATATATTCAGGGTCATTGCTTGGTAGTGCAAACAACTTCACATGCTAATAATGACAACTGTCTGACAATCTTATAAATGCTAAGATAATCATAATAACTTTTTCAAACAAGGTAGAGTACTTACAGTATGTGTAGAAAAAGGTTAGACTGCAGAGAGGACAGTTTTCCCAGTGCGGACTACACCTTCCCTGCCAGCCTTGTTTACTCCCCCAGAAGTCATAGGATTGCTGGAACTGTCTGTGCGAACATCACTGACCCAACCCTTTTAAAACCCAGTGAGCAAGAAGAATGTTTAATAACTTTTACAACGGTAGATTTCCTATTTCCCTGATGTGTGCATGAGAGCAACTCACGGTTTTATCATAGTTATAATTTGGCTGCACATTTTTGATTTTAACTCTTGTTTTTAATCCACCTCTTTGTGCACCTATGGGATAAAATGTTGAATTGTCTTACTGTGTAAGTTGGTGTTCAGTGCACATATAGTTTTACATAAACAAGAAACCTAAAACTTTAACATGCTTCAACATCAACAAAAAAGAACTAAATATGTTTTAAATAAATTATTTATTTAGCTCCCCATTCATTTAAAAGACTGTGCAAACTCTCCCCTTGAATGGGAATGTACCATTTCTATCAGAATTACCCAGTGTGTCAAAGGAAATAATCACTGCTGTTGTCTTTTGAGCTGTCTCAGACCCAAAACAAATCACAATTTTTACATATAACTGAAGGACTATGGCGTAAGGGCAAACAGTGTCTGAGTGTTTTTATGAAGTGCAGCAAACAAGTAAAACGATCTGGTACATTTGGAAACATAAAACTTCTCAGTGGTTGAGAGACTTGCAGTGCATGGAACTAAAGACAAATAACCTTCCATTCCAAATTAACAGCACATGCTCCTGCTGCTCCTAATTAGATCTGCCATTTAACTCTTTGCTGAACATAGTTGTACAGTTCACAGTAGCAATCCTACATCTCTACATATCCTTAAAGGATATTCATTTTTTAAATATATTTTTCTCATCGTCAACAAACCTCATGAAAAGACAATCAGCACCAAGCCCACTGGTTCCTGCAGAGAATGCACATCTTTCAAAGGAGGTCACAAATATAAAGTTTCATTTTTTAAAAAGGCTCGATAATTTTCTAAAATAGTTGGGCACTGACGTTTCTAGAAAATGCTATCAAACAGGAGTGAATAGTGCATTTGTTGGGGACTTCTTTCTGCTACAGATTAATAACTGATACTATTGCTAAAGTATCAGCTAATGTGTTAATAACAGCTTTAGCTTTTTTAGCTCTTTTTTTATGGCTGGCAAATTTACTCTCTTCAACTGTTTCCAGCAGCAGCAGCTATTTTCATAAAAATATATCTGATAAATCCACTGTAGTTATCTGCCGAACAATAAATAAATGGCACACAGGCAAAGTTAGAAGCTAGTTGAGGAAGAGAGTCAAAGAACTTGCAGATAATTAATACCCAGATTTTTTTCAGAGGAGTTATTGTGGATATCAAAGCTAAGTTAAGCTAAGGTATGAAGTGAAAAGTGGATTTAACGTTTGTCAGGTGACCAGTTTTCTAGCCAGTATGACAAGGAGCATTTGTCAAAAAGAAAAACAACAGGAATTTGACAAGATCAGTGATATGATCAGGTCAGATTTGTTTGTCAGAGTTTGTATCATTTACTGAAATCACATGGCCCTAATTCACCAACAATAAAACACAATAAGATGAAAGATTTTTAATCAGTAAAAACAGGTGCAATATTTCACTTGTAAACAATTGCAGCATCACAGTCTTAATACCTGAATAGTTATAGAAATAATATTTTAGTGACTCAAGGATTCCTGTCAAAATTGATCAGCTTAACAAAAGAATTTTATCCCCTTCAAAAAAAAAGATTCTTGCTAATTATTTCAGGTGCTCTCATCTGTGAGCCGGCACCACGTCTTAAGTATTAAAGAAGTCTCAGCTTCATTAGTAGCCCTCTCTCCTGCAGCCAAATTCTACATCACAAACCTGTAGTCGTGCCCTTAACCTACGACCGGACATCAATTTAAAAAGCAAAGGTCTGTTGGGAGGATCATCATCATTGTCATCATCGCTGTCTCTCAGCTTCTAGGGCAGCAGGTGAGTGCATAACATTTCAAACCGTAGCATTTATATTTACCTTAGAGAGAAACAGGAATTTTTTTCTGAACATTTCCGGACCTCCACTTAATGCAAACTCAAAACCTAAATCCAGTATAATTTCCACAGCACCAATTCCATCATCATCAAATCATACAGCAAGAGTCATGTCATGCGTTACACCTCTGAACGATTACTATGAATGAAACTCAACACTTCCTCCAGCATCCTTCCCTATAGGATGGCTTTTAATGTGAAAAACATCAGGAAGTGTTGAATGTAGCTTCACATCTACCAGAAGTACAGAAAAGAGGGGACAGACAGTTAGTAAAGTATGAACACAATATTTCTGTTAAAAAGGAACAAACTAAGAGCAGCAGAGTGGTGAGTATCACCCGACTCTCTTGTAGGGATGGGATTAGTGCTGTGGACGTTATACATATCAGCTGTTGTAGGAAGCTACAGGCAATTTCAACCACTCAGCATCTATTGCAGTGTGTTTGTATTTGTATTAGTGTTTATGTGTGCTTTGAGAGCCATTAGTTCAATATTGGCTTTCATATGAGACATATACAGTAATTCAGAGAAGCTATGGAGAATTTGGCTGCAGGGTCTGTGTGGTACGTTTAACCAGGTTAAGTTCAACCTTCAACAGAAAATACCTTTTTCCAAGCAAGCAACTACTGAGTAGTTTGACTTAGACAGTTGGCACTTAATTCCCATCCTAGTGTGTTCCTAAGAGTGGATAAGCCCACTATAATAGCAGAACTTTAGAGTATTCTGTCTCTGACTAACGCCACTGTGTCCCTCGCTACTTATCCACCTTTTCTTCTTTTAGGTGTTTAGTCCTTCCTTTATTTCCTGGCCTTCTTCCTCTTCTCAGGATTCCCTGCAGACTCCCGGTCAGGAGGCCAAATGGCTTCTTTTCTGTTCTGCCTCGTTTCTCTCCTCCTCTGCCTGCTCTTCAGCGTCAGTCCTGTCCTTCAGCGCGCTCAGCAGGAACCTGAGCAGCGTGTTCTCATTCAGCAGGTTTTCAGAGGTGTCTGCCAGCTGCTGCAGCCGCCTCACTGCCTCTCCGAGCTGCAGGCTTTTCTCCCGGTGCTGTTCCTCCAAGCTTTGTCTCTCTCGCCGCAACTCTACGTTCTGGGCCTCTAAGCCGAGAGTGTCAAATTTTAGTCGTCGGTTGTCACGCCACAGCTGCGCCAGCTGTTGGGAGAGACGTTCACGTGCGCGATGCAGTGCTTGAACTTCGTGCTGGAGTGCCATAAACTCCGCACGGAGGATGGCACTGGGCCCTAGACCCTCTGCCTCGCTAGATGCGGTCACTGGTTTGTCTGCATGTTGTACAGAGCCAGAGTGCTGCAGGATGAAGTGAAGGAGGTTGGGTAACGTGATGGGCAGGTTGTCGGGAAACTTCACACTAAAATGTTTTCTTGAAGAAATGCAGAAATAGGGAAAACGAGAAAATTAATTGACAATTTTATTGTGCTGAAATACTACATTTCAATTTCCCCTTGTGCATAATAAGGTGAAATAATTAATTCAATATACAACATTGAGGTTGTTACTGCATGTTGTGTCCAGTTGAAATGTGTACTACAGCTGCAACCAAGGATTCATTTATTATCATTCATCATTCTTGAATTAATTGATTGGTCCATGTCAGAAAACAGTGGAAAATGTCCATCACAATTTCCTGAAGCCAAAGGTGGCAAAGGTGATGTTGGTTTTATCTAACCAACAGTCCAAACTTCAGAGACATTACGTTGACTTTCACAAGACAAAGAAAATCAGCAAATCATCACATCTGAAAAGATATAGGGAATGTTGTAGCGATTATCAAAATTGTTTTCTGTTGATTGCCCAGGTATTACTTACCTGTATTTGGGAAAGAGAAGAATAGAGGGAACACGATCCACCATGAACTCCCATGGAAGGTCATTACGTGCAACATTCACCCTACACAGAGACAATGTGGTTGTGTTATTTGTACTTAACAAGGATGAACAAAAGAACTAATGTAAAATTGTTAATGAGCGTTTATTTTGCACTGAAATTAAAACTACGATTCAACAAAAAAAAGTTGTTATAAACACACAGTGCTGCCACAATTCCTGCATCAGCAGTCAAACAGAAAAACACACATACTGTACCTGGCCACAGTGATGGTGCTGTTTCCTTGTAACAATCTGGCCAGCTGGATGATGATGTGGTTAAGAACAGAGCAAAAGCCACACCACTGAGTGTAATAGAACAGCAGCACATCCTACAGGAGAGAACACACACACACACACACACACACACACACACACAGGTAAACCTCTAAAGGAAGGCACCCAGGAGGCATCCTGAACACATGCCTGAACCACCTCAACTGGCTCTTTTCGACACAAAGAAGTAATAGTTTTCTCTCCTGTGTTCATGACTTAAAAACAGGTGATTAAAAAATGGAATCTGTGAAACAGCTTTCAGTGCTTTTAGTCCTATTAAAAAGCAGTAGTAGTGGCGAAGTGAGCCTCTTTGGACCTTGGAAAAATGATCCTGGCAACAACTTTATTTTCACCTGTTCTTCAGTCACTTATCTGTCAGGGCTTCTGTAGTACACAGTATATTGTAAGATAATCGGTACAGGGAAGAGATTTTAAGGCCAAACTTTGTATAATTTTATTATTTGTATACTTAAAATTGAATACGTTTCTTCCATTCTTCGGCACATCTAAGTTGTTTAGGGGCACTGGACTATGATAAGCCAGTACCATGCTGACTCACTTTCAGAGGGACGTGGAATTGACTTCCATTCAACATCAACAACTGGTTTGGGATGGTGCCTAAAATACTGAATCCTTCTCACCTTTTGGAGGTCCATGATGGAGGGTATGAAGGAGGAAGTGGTTAGTTCTGTGATGAGGGGGCGTGGGGACGAGTGCTGGTGTTTGTCTGGATGCCTGGTTTCCTCCTCCCCTCCTTTCCTGTCTTTTTCTCCCACCAAGTGTCTCTGCAAGAGGCTGTATGGAGCACTGAAGTTCCTGATGAAGGCCTCTTTAACAAGATAAGACACACACGGTAAAACCAGAGAAGTGCTATTAGGATCATATTCAAATATGATACGATTTTTAACCAACTGATGCACTAAAAAGACAAAGTAACAGACAATTATAGGATTACTGTGGTATCAATAAATGGGTTTATGGGTAGGTATTTGTAGTCCAAATCCACCAACTTCCACGGTACATGAAGAAGGGAAATGATCTTAAAGGTTGACAACACTTGTTGTATAAAGAATACATTATCGCCTTATAGCCTTAATCAGGATTCTTCTAGTTATTTATAAATTATCCAAATATCCAAATCTCTTTGTAGCAAAGATATCTCTACATACAGTATGCAAAAGACCATGAAACTAAGCCAGATGGGCTTATCTGCTGATGTGCATAATATGCAAAACTTGTTGTTTGCTGAAGACGTCTTTCTTTTCGAAACAGACATAGTGACTACACACTAATTTAGCTCCTTAGCTTTCAATTCAATTTCCAGAAAAATTTCACCTATTTGCAATTTGTGTGCATCCAACATCCAACTTCAATGAATTTAGCACACACAGTCCAGGCCAGGCCCTTATACTAAAATATAAATATAAATTTGGAGTTCAGCAAAACTGATGGAAACTGTGAAAGCCTATACAATAGCCATTTTCAATAGATACACGAGTGCATCTCATGAGGATTGTATGTGGTATAAAAAACACTAAGAGAGACATGGATTTTAAATGCATTCTAAATCATCACATTTCTATACTATAGACTAGTGGATGGTAGATTAGGAGGGACTTTCTGAAACTTTCAGGCACGCCCACTTCACACACGATTGGCCGTGGTGTGTGGAGGTGAGAAAGTAGGCCAGATTTTAACTTTTCTGTCAAGCTCTCTGTTTTCATTGTTTAACTATTTCCATCAGTTTTTGGGAGTACAGCTGAGTGCACCACAATGAATGCCTTCAAGGAGAGACGGTGTGATAGTGTGAGCTGTTTATTTAATCATTTAACTGCGTCTCAGCCCTGTCAAGTCAAGTGAATTTTATTTATACAGCCAAATATCACAAATGACAAATTTGCCTATATGTCTCTCTGTGGCAGCAGACATTTCACCCCACCTTTGGGTAGATGGCATTTGGAACAGCTAAAAACTTGTTTGTTTCCCGACCATTAGAGTTACAAACCAAATCAAAGCATGTGATATTTATGAAATACTGCCCTAGTCTTACCAAGAGACTCCGTTAGTGTTGTTGCTGGGCTGCGGTGGAGAACATAATGGACCTCATCCTTCAGGTTCACAATAGCTGCAAATGACCCGTCACCGCTCCCATCACCTTGTGCACCAGCCTCCTGGTGATGAGTGGCACTTCTGTTGCCTGATGCTCCAAGCCTCACCGCCAGAGGCCAATTCAGAGCAACATCCAGCACATAAAACCTGAGCGTCCTGTTGGTCTGACACCGGAGCCCTGTGATGCCGTCTCCTCCCTGCTGGGGGACAGGCGATGGAGGGATGGATGTAGAAGGAGGCTGAAGCGGAACTCTTTGCACGTCTGGATCCTCTTTGGCTTGTGACTCATTGAGTTGAGGTTCTACTTTTCTGCAGCAGGCACTGTATTGACTAAATGGGCTGTAGCTGTTCAGAAGGTTGCTACAGCCCACTAAGGTTGTGTTTTTTATGTACACAGGGGCAGGTAGCTGGTGTAGGCAACAGTTTCTGAGACAACTCTGCAACACTTCTCCTCCCTGAGTCGTTGTGGGGAACAAGCAGCGTACAGAGGAGCTGGTCAGGCTCAATCGTGACAAGCTGAGGCACACCTCACACACACTTTTACTGGACTCTAGGAGAAGAACGGATTGGCAGCACAGTGAGTGGGAGGTGAAACTTTTGTCCAAGCTGGGGTGGTTATTGTTGTCACAGGAATGATAACGCACAGCAATGTCTGCAACCTGAAAGACAAAAGAAACAGTCATAGCAATAATAAAAATTCTAATCAATATAATTTTTTAATTCAAAATTCAGGGAAGAGTGATGTAGTCAAGCTTCCATTAATTTCCATGAATTTTTCTCTGCCTCATAATGAACCAACTTCAATCGAGAGAGAACTTAAACATGAATAAATGGAGTTACAGTAGTGTAAACGGGATAAATCAAAATCACCTCAAGCGTCAAAACTGAGATAACAGTTGAATAGTTGAATCCCATATTTCTAGCTACAGGTTTACCACTTATTGACAGACAGTCAAGGTTAGTAGGGATGAGCTGTATGAAGTTGAACATAAATAATAAGATCTCTGATTTATTGTCGTTTAGCTGCAGGAAAATTGTTGGACATGCGGCACTTAATAATGTCAATGCAGTTAATAAGAGTGACAAGACTAGTTAATATCGGCAGGTGTTATACATACAGCTGAGACATCAGCATAAAGATGAAAATTAATATTACATTTGCGGATAATGTGCCAAGGAAGAAGCATGTAAACAGGAAACAGTAGTGGACCTAATGCTGAGCCCTGTGGTACGCCACGTAAGATAGGCGCTAGAGGATAAAGCATTACCAACTGCAATAGATCGTTCTGTGATTGATTTAGTATTATAACCAGCATAGAGCAGTATCAGAGATAATCTCGAGACAATTAAGCAAGATGCAAGGTCCATTGTATCAAATGCAGCACTAAGCTCAAGAACTGGACAGTGACAGAGATGCAGAGATAGGACAGAGTCAAATTTTGTTCGTCCTCTGTGATCTCACCTGCTGTAGTATGGGATTGGGCTTGGACCCAAGTGGATTGTGCGGCAGGAACAGCAGCAGCGCAGGACCTTTAGTCAGCTCACGTTCCAGGAGGCGGGACTTTGTTCCTGGAGGCTGCAGCCAATGGAGGACAGTCTCATGGTGTTCAAACACCCAGCTACAGATGGCCTCTGATGTGAAGTTGCGTTCCCTTCGAGGGAAAATCTGATAGAAAAAAACATACAGCGCGTTGCCAGTGCAAACTCTTAGTATACAGTGCATCTGGAAAGTATTCACAGCACTTCTTCCATATTTTGTCATGTTACAGCCTTATTCCAACATGGAATAAATTCATTTTTATCCTCAAAATTCTACACACAACACCCCATAATGACAACGTGAAAAAGGTTTGAGATTTTTGCAAATTTTAAAAAAATAAAAAACTAAGAAATCACATGTACATAAGTATTCACAGCCTTTGCTCAATACTTTGTTGATGCACCTTTGGCTGCAATTACAGCCTCAAGTCTTTTTGAATAGGATGCCATGAGCTTGGCACACCTATCTTTGAACAGTTTCGCCCATTCCTCTTTGCAGCACCTCTCAAGCTCCATCAGGTTGGATGGGAAGCGTCTGTGCACAGCCATTTTCAGATCTCCAGAGATGTTCAATCCGATTCAAGTCTGGGCTC